>RJWM01017347.1:0-43445 GCA_004363535.1 Dasyprocta punctata | reverse complement strand
ACAAAACAAAAAAAAAAAAAAAGAAAAGAAAAACCTATGCCAGATACTCTGGGAACTCAGTAAGCCTAGGTCTTTAATGCAGATCATGTTTCTTGTGACCTACTTATAAAACATTTCTTAAAAAAATTACAGGAATATGGTTTCTGAGACATATATAATTAGAAATTAGTTATCTCAAAGGAACTAAAAAATAGTTTTTAAAATACTGTATAACTAGAAATTACAAACTATCCCAGAATAGCTTGAGCTTTACCATTTGAAACTAAGTCAACTTTATTATTACAAAATTCATCTGAAATAGCTCTTAACTCAATAAAAAAATGTTTAATAAATTTGATTTGTATCTACTTTGTACCTATTTTCCCCGATTTAAAATTGTCAAAACAGAATGACAAATGTAATAATCTGATATTAGGCTATTATTTTATAACTGGAGAAAGTGACATTTTTCTTAAACCATAATATATATAGCACACACAGGCAAATGCACTAGCAATTAGTTTTCTATACTTTATAGAATTAAAAGTTTTAAAACTTTTATGAAACCTCAGTAGTCAAAATAAATAGTATTTAATAAAAATATATACCACAAGAAGATATCAAGAATTTATTGTTAAAAATAAACTTCATCACATTGTTTTGCCTTCAGTTAAACAGAAGTGAGTTTAGTGGCTTAAGATATCAAAGAATGATTAAGGTATGATTTTGGAAACAAAATTAAAATTCAAATAAAATCAGAGTCGACACTAAGATGAAAGAGAAGTTTACTGTTATTACTTAAAAGTTTAAAGTTACTGAGACTTCTAAATATGATTATGCCCCAAAGAAACAAAAATTTAGGAGTAAAAGTTAAAGAACAGTCATGATTATATAGTTCATATTGTAACACTTGATGTGAAAAAGAAAAATACAGTATTCATGAGCACCATCAGATATGTGTATATGTATGTATATGTGTGTGTACAAACCTTACCTTGTTAAAAACTGCATTTTAGAAGTTAAATTAAGGACAAATATGCAATTATGAAAATACATTCTTAAACTAACATGTTACGTGATTCATTTTAAAACATTTACCCAGCATTCCTTCTAAAAATCAAAGAATATAACATAAAGAAGTTAGTTTTCTTCTGTAGTGCAAAATCTCTTGGTTTAACAGAAGAATTGCTGAAGAAAGTGTCAGTAGGTGTTTCAACCCATCACCAGGTTCTAAGAGGTAAGAGGAAAATGAAGTAGGCTAGTGGGAATTCACAGAATAAAACAGCATATGTAGGATTTGCCCTCAAGAGATCACCAGTCAGTCTCAAATTATTTTAAATTCAGAGCAGTAAACATTATCCTGCCAAAAAACTTCCTTATGTAACAGAGGTTGCAAATTTGTCACCTGCAATTTGATATTTCTGCCATATTAACCAAAACTAAAAACTTCTGCAATGTCTTGTGTAATACATACCTTGGGGTAAGGCAGGTCTTGAAAAATCTTACTTTGATTCCCTGTAGAGGCACCTTCTAAGAGAGTTACATATCCGTATTTTTCAAAGTACCCAGTACAAGGAATCACATGATAAAGATTAAAGTCTTTTGATACTATTGTTACATGATAAAGAATAATGTTACTCTCCATTTAAAATACGTTCGATCTCTTCTAGTCTTTTTAAAGCAGCAACTCTTTTCTTCTCAATTTCTTTGATGTCTTTTGTTTTTTGTGGGCCCTCTTTGTCTGTATTTTTCTCCAACTGTTTGTTGAGGTTAGACTGACTTTGATCATCACTTGTTTTTGTTATCTGTGTTGGTCTAGACTCACTTCTGATTTCTTTTACATTTTTAGTTGGAATTCTGTCTCCTTCTTCTCCACCTGTACTCTTACCAGCTGGGAGTACTGGTTGTTCTACAAAACCAGATGAGGAGATTTTATCCCTGACTATACTCAAATGGCGCTGAATATATTCTTCATGTGGTGCTAATGCCAATGTTTCAACCAGACATCTTTCTGCTTTTAGTAAGTCCTTCTCTTCAAAATAAACCACACAAAGATTGTGCTTCCCTTGCACATTGGTTGGATCCATCTCTAAGATTTTTTCAAAACATTTTTTTGCTCCAAGTATATCTTTCTTCTGATTCATCAGAATGTCTCCTTTTAAAATGAGACCCTTGATATGATCAGGATAGTATTTGAGTAACTCTTCTAAAATGGGCAGAGCCTTTAATTCCTTTGCAGTCTGAGAATACAGGAGAGCCAGATTAAACAAAGCACTTCTGAAGTCAGCTTGTAATTTAATGGCTTTCTTCATCCAAATCTCTGCCTCCGTGTCCTTTTTGTCATCCATGGCAAGCATCCCCAAATTGAAATAACCATTAGCATCTAGCGGTTCTTCATTTACATAATTCAGAAGTCGTTTTCTAGCTTCCGGTCTGAGTTTAACCTCACCTAAGGATAGTTTTTTGTTTTTAAAGAAAAAATGTTATTATCATCAAAAGAATTAAGTTTGGAGAACAGAACCATTTTCAAACATTTAATTAGATTACAAAAAGGCAGGACCAAAGCAATTAATTTCTGCATCTAATTAAGCAGAAAGCAAAACTCTATCTTCAGTGGAAAGACAATGTGTCTGACACACAGAAATGATAGATCATTTTCTTTCCTTTGAATGCTAATAGTGCTTCTGAAACTAAAGGGGGAAAAATCTTAGTTTACAATCTATCTAGGTAATAGGGGAAGAATATAGAATTAAGAGGATGCAGAATTAGATCTTCTGAAAGGCACTACACAGTCTTGATTCTGTCATGATTTTATATATTCAACAAATTATTTAACTTCTCTGGGTTAACTGAATTTTCTAAGAATTACATGATATACAGTATATCTCTCTCTATATATTATATAGCAAGCTGTAATTACAATTGGAAAGCAAAGTTTCAGAATTACCAAATTAGATTTTTCTGGTAACCTCAAACTTTTTAGGAATTTCAAAGGCAAAGTATATAATTAACTTCAAAACTATAAAATTAGGATTTGAGAAACACTGAGTTAATTTCTATTGCAAATAATTATATACTGCTTTGTGAGAGAACTAAAATTCCTATATAAAATATGGATCAAAGATACAGATTTACTAAGATTAATGATATAAGTTTTGGTAAATCATATAAAATTATAATATTTCAGAAAATGTAGTAAAACTAGATATAAAAAGATTTGCCCAAAGTATTTTCTCTTGTAAATCAAAGGAAAATGTAATATAGTCTTTTTTTTTTTAAACATCATTTGCCTGATTGTTTAGAACTACTTCACAAGTTTGTATTATTTGGATAGCATATTTAATATGAAAGATTACAATGATATGCATAAGATGACAAAATAAATGGGTATTGCTTAACAGACTGCCTGAAAATTTAGCCTTAACACATACCAGCAAAATGAATGATCAGTACTCTCATATTTTAGTACATGTCATTTGAAACAGTTTACTTCAAGTATTTTAAATATTCCTACTGTAAGTTATTTATTAGCTATTTATGTATTTATAAGCTAGCCATCCATAAAATGTTTGCTATGAGAAACAGAGTCTACGACTTTACTGTATACCAAGCTACATTTGATTCACACAGAAATATTCTGAGAAAACATACCTGATTCCTGCATTAATATAGCAGAATTGAATAATGCTAGCTTATGCCTTGGATTTAGTTCTAAAGCATGATTAAAGTTTTTTAGGGCTTCATTTGGTTCTTTAAGTTCAATATACACAATTGCCAAGTTGTACCAAAGGTCCGCATTATTTCTGTCCAGCTCTAGTGCTTTAAGATATGCTTCCTTTGCTTTGAGAGGTTTATTCATCTTTAAGAGCAATTCTCCCCTGTGGATAAATCAAACATACATTATTATGTTAGTCTGTAGACTATCCTTAAATTTTAAGACTTTCAACATGTAACTTTCTTTTCCCTTTTTAAATCTGATTCTCAAAAGTTCTTTATTGAAGAACTGTAACTGCTCTCAAACCAGCAAATTTGGCTTGATATAGCTCCAAATAATCCTAAAGGCAGAAAAAGCACACTTTAGGTACAATGTGGGGAGATACCCAAGAAAGGGTGACAGAAAAAATATAGTCTTTGTTTCTTTTTAACATTTATTTATAAGATTTTTTAAATTATGTAACAAAAAAGAATATATAGAACATTAGAAAAATATTGGCAAGAAATACAAATGTTATGAATGCTATATTATTTTTAAAAGAACAATTCACAGCAAAAATGAAATCTGAAAATGTCCCTGTGAAAACTACTTTTCATTCAAAATTATTTTTCTTTAACTATCTTAACTAATTTATATATAAACAAACATACACATAGTTTTTCTTTCAGTTTGACACACAAATGCAACAATACGATGGTTACATACGTCTAGTCTTTGAATGTATCTTAAAAGGACACAGACTAAGCTGCATCAGAAAAATGGCAAATGATCAGAATGGAACATTAATGAATTTGTCAGGTGATAGTTACAGCATCAGAAGAAGAAAAAATATAGAGTGGTTTAAATCTGTGTTAAACTGCACACATTACTGACATATTGAACATTTGATATATGACCATTTTTGAAAAAAATTAATTTCAAAAAAAAAAGATCTAGTAGGGTAGGAGGGCAACAGTGCCATCTGCAGATAGTTTTGAGGAATACATTTTGAATTGGGGATTAGTTTGAAAACCACTGTATCTCTCCTATATATAGGTTACATTTTCTGTTAGAGAACTCTTAAAAGTCACTTTGCTTAAAGAATATTTCTACTAATATTCTCATTTAAGCAACTTGTAAGAGTGAATTCAAGATTTTTTTTTAATACAGAGATTACAGAATAAGTCTTTCTGGATTAGCACATGACAGTTCTGGGCAAAGCTTTAAAAAGGCAACCAATTTAAGAACCGATTTTATCTTTTAAAATTTAAATTTTGAATGCACTTTCCTCTTATAGTGTTATAAATTATGATTTGCTTTCCCGACCAGGCTCCAAAACAAAATTTAACATACATTTTTTTCTCAAGTATGTAAATGGTAATACTTATATAAGAAAACACACCAAGTTTTAACATGTAATGCCAGAAAACATTTTTACTGATGACTAAGAAGTTTTCTTTATGGCAAAGACATCTATAACCAGTCAACTCAAACCTTATTTAAGAATGCTCCTGAGAATTGGGTAATAGAACTGTTATATAACGTAAGTTCCAAATGTTTTAAATAGAAAAAAAGAAAATGATTTTGATGATAAGAAGAAAACAAAAGTAAGAGTGAGCTGCTTCTACTCTTACATAAAATCTATATGCTATGGTAAGTCTTGGATTCCCTTAACAATTTCAAGTGAATTAATTTTGTGAGTCTAAAACAAGCTATAATCTTCTATGTACTTGGTTGCCAAGTAAGATTACTACAAGAAAAACACGTACATTTAGTTAAAATGTACATGCAGATGCAGCTTCAATCTTCTATTCAATCTTATGTTAGGATAGCTCTAACATAAACTATGATACCTGCTAATATAAGCCTGTTTGAAGTCAGGCCTCATGCTTATGGCTTGTCGGTACAGCTGATCTGCTTCTTCCAGACGGGACTCATTTGCTCGGATCAGGTTGGCCAGATTGATATAAACATTTAGGTGGTTAGGAGCAATTCTGGCTGCATATTTCTTACCAGGAATAATCTGTTTAGAAGAAATAGTATTATTATAATTAGGTACTATAAAGCTAAATATAAAGAAAAAGTTAGCTTTCCTAGTAGCTTATTTAAAATAACACAGAACAAACAAATTACAGGGCTAGTTCTACTAATGTAAAGAACATAAAATGTGAAAGAAAATATATAATATATAATATTCACAAAATGTAAATATACTTTGTGGCTTTACAAGACATGTTTTTCACTCATGCCAGCTCAAAGAACAATTGTTAGTTTACTTATACCTATCTTTTAAGAAGTCAGGTAAATCAGTACCGTTAGAGATCAAGGTCTCTTTAGTCTCCATCAGAGCATTTCAGCAAAATATTTCCTTATTAACAGCAGGGCACTCAATTTTATTTTGGAGTTATATAAAAAATTCACTTTTTTGGTAAAGTTAGGAAATAAAATGGTGCAATTAATTTTCAGGTTGAATAAAGGTGATTATATACATTGATATATGCAGGTGAATAAAGGTGATAATATACATAGATCTATATTTTCAAAGAACACAATAAACTAACTGTATGTGATAAAAGCATAATAATTTAACTGTTTCATATTAGCATGGAAATAATTCTTAAATTATCATATAGTACAGTTTTGATTTTAGAAACGGTATTAAATTACCCATATAATAGTATTATTATTATTATTATTATAAATATTATTACAATTGAGAAGTCTATAGTCCAGGTTAAATTATCTTTTCTGATGACACACAGGTGATAAGGGGCAAGAACAAATCTTTCATTTTTGACTTTACACTACTGTATCTGAGGTACCTTATACTTGTGCCATTACAACAACTGGTGAATCAACACAGCAACAGAGATATATCCACTATTTTACCACTATATTCACTGTTTCAGATAGCAGTAACATTGAATTTAGTGCTTACAGTACATAAAATTTTCTTTATTTAAAGTTATTTAATTCATGATAATCAAAAATGCTGTTCATATTCTACAATTAAGTATTTACAAATGGACTGCACACAAAAATAATTTTAAAAAAATTAAATGAGCTAAAAATGTAAATGCATATTTACGGAGAGTGTAGAAATAGAACACTCATTTTACATTAAAAAACTGAAGAAAAGGATTTTCCACAGAGATAATCCTACTATGGATGTACAGTAAACATGACATAATAGAAACATTCTGACAACTTACCTGAGGCATCAATGACTTAGCCATCATGTAAGATTCTTCAGCTTCTCTAGTTCTATTTAAATTTTTGTAAGTTCTTCCTACATTCATGTGGGCACCAATATCATCTAACATTAGGAAAAAAAAGCATTTATTGGCAATTATACTAAACAGTATTTCATGTAAAATGTTGAGAAGATGTGCTTCTAAAAAACAAATACGCCAGGCAAAAAATGCAAAAGCAGAAAAGTCTTGCATTCTCTTTCAAGTTCTTCTTACACAACTTGTTGTAATGGATGACAGACTACAAAATTACTTAAAGCACTATAAAGACAGAATACACACATGACATAAAAAGCTACCTGATGGGATCTTTGAAGGGTTAAATTGTAAGACAAGGTAGAGGTAATGACATATACATTACTTCTGTTCATTATATTTTACTAAACCATTCTATGGCTTATTTACATTTCCTGAAGCTCATACCTTTGGAATTCAATTAAATAATATAGCTCGTTTTTACAAGAAAAAAGAATTATCATTATTTCTAAAACTAGAGTGTTATAACTAACAAGTATGTGCCAGGAAAGGATAATAACAAAGTGACTGTAAAAAAACTTTTGTGATTTACTTTCTAAAAATTTTTGTAAATGTGACTGGAATGAGATTAAATGAAGTATCAGGATAATAGCATTATGTAATGTAAGGTGTTGTGGCCTTTGTCTTAAATGATGATATATTCCTAACATAATTTATCTAAAACTTTAAAAAAAGGTAGTGTTAATATTAGATAGAATGTGGGGAAACTTTGTCTCACTTTCTAATGTGGAAAATAAAATCTCCAGTGAATTGTTCAAGCAAAAGAAAAAAAAAGTTTTTTAAAACTAGTATCCGTTGACTCCCCATATCTTTCTATGGGGAGTCAACGGACACTAGTTTTAAAAAAGATATTGCTATGGTTTGTGTTTAGATATCCTCCCAAAGCCTCATGAAGTCATGGGGGAGCGGGGTGGGCCTTCTGAAGGCAGTTAAGTCCAGTGTTCGTGATTGGTTCACTGTCTAGTGCTGGGATTGCAGCGTGAGTGCTGCATCTGTGTAGGGGTGGGGAGCCGGCATACAATGTAAGGGAGGACAGGAGGCCTGCTCTTCCCTTCTTGCTCTTGTCACCTTAGGTACCTGCTGCTGCCATGAACAGTTGCCCCTGCCACTCTGCTTTGGAGCCAGTTCATTATGGACTGAAACTTCCAAAACATGTGAGCTAAATAAACATTTCCTTCCTTAATTTTGACTGTTGGGTATTTAGGGTCCCAGTAACGAGAGAAAAGTAACCAAGACAGATATACTCCCCAGTAAATATTTCAAAGGCTTAGGTAATGATAAAAGGAAAAGAGATCTTAAGTTAGACAGCTTTTATTCAACATAAATATCTAATAAACATGACAAGGTTTCAAATTATGACTGCTACTTGCCTGTAACACCAATGATTTCCTAACTGTGGAATAGTAAGTTCTCTGACTGCAATCCCCAGGACACAGGGGCCAAGCATATGTATCTTGGGCATTCTCCTAGGAGGACAGCAACAGTCCTAAGATCTTGCTACATTATGTTTCAGGCTACCAACTGTGTGTACTACATAAAAACTGGCAGATGTACTGTAATTTTGGTTCGAGAATTGGGAGAAAAGGTTAGGGATAAGGGAGTTGAAATTTTTTTTTTAACTTTCATTTTAGATATATGGCAAAATTTTATAGAGTTAGGAAGGCATCAAGCAAAAGCCAAAAAAAAAAAAAAAAAAAAAAAAAAAAAAAAAAAAAAAAAAAAAAAAAAAAAAAAAAAAAAAAAAAAAAAAAAAAAAAAAAAAAAAAAAAAAAAAAAAAAAAAAAAAAAAAAAAAAAAAAAAAGCGCTTAGTCTGGCAGCAAACCAGAATTCAGACACCTTTAACATCCACTGAGCTCCATCAAAACATAATCTTTGGAAATAAAATTTACAAAAAATATTCTGTTAAAAGGTTTCAGAGGCGATTCTGATATAGAACCATGGTTGAAAAACAATTGCATTACTAAGCTCATACAGAAACAGAGTAGGTAATCTTTGCCTTTACAGAGCTGATTTTTTTTCATATCAGCTAATTGTTACAGAGATCAGATAGAAACTGAAAAATTTAGTTACACAGTAAGAATTTAAGCTCAAATAAATGAAAACCATGAACAACTATAAATATAATTATGTCAGTTGTGTATTTAAAATGTTGCTGCAATCAATCAACCTCGAGTAAGCTTAGAAAAGAAATTGTTATTGGTTGGCTCTATCTAAAAGATAAGCCAAATTACTGTCCAATGGAATCAGGTTTTAGAATTATGGCAAGGAAATACTGTCATCAATGCAGACTTTAGACATTAAAGTAGCTCCACTTTCTCAAAGAACAAAGCCAGCAATCAGACATCCTTCAGTGTCAAATGGATTACTTAAAATACATAATAAATTTTTTTAAGTTACAAAGCAATTTTTTATAAGTTACAAAGAAGATTTTAAAGGAAGAAAACAGTACAGTATTACTTTCAAAGTCAATCTGAATTATAAAAATGGTAAGAAAAGGTGACAAGATGAAAAAATTAATGACATTTGTAACTAAGAGGTGAAGAGAATTTCAAACAAGTTTGTTGTTAGTACACTAAAGCTACAGCAGGATTTGAGCAGTTTGCCTTTAATTCAATGTAAATGAGAATCTCAAATGTCAAATGTACTCTCTGTCTGTACTGAAGTTTATTTCTTCAATAAATTCACTTTTCTACCTAGTTGAGTATTTTATTCCTTCTCTCTCCTAGAATTTCTTTTTATTTTTGCCACAAAACAAGATCAGGAGCACTTACTCCATAATGGAACTGAGGCTCCCTCACCCCCACCACAAGCAAGAGCTATCATTTTGTGATGGGAACTGAACTGCCCCTCAAGTGACAATACCTCTCCCTGAACCTGGAAGAACCAGTCCTGATACAGATCCACAAGACCATGACTTGACTTGACTTGTGCTGCCAGCCATGCAAACTCCACAGCTACACAAACCTCTAATTCTTGCCTTTGATTATATAAAACCCCAAAGGTTCTGTGAGCACTTCAAAGACAAATCTTAAATATCTTTATCTGTTCTTTCCCATCTGACCATGGTTAACTAAAGCTCTTCTGTCCTTCACCACTGCTCATCTCCTTGACTGGTGTTAAGGAATCAGTGGCCAGCCCTTGTCTGTTGGGGCCCCCCTGAAGCTAAGGCTTTTCTCCTAGAACTAGTAAAATAAATACACATGGTGTGCAAATTAGGTGTACATGTCTATTTACGTGTTTTTGTTTCCCTTTCTGTGTCTCCTGTCTATATTATGGGAGACTAAACATCCCGAATGTATTTTCTTGGCATATATTGAGTCACTAGAGTTGATATTCAAAGAAACTGAAGACTTCTGCAGGCATAAGGATAACTCTAAAATGCTGTCCTTTCATAAAAACAAATTTGTAACTATCTGCATTTGTAAGTAGAAGATAACAGATTAGATAAAGGCTTTTCAATCTGATATCCCCCTTTTTGCCCAGGAATGATCCTTTCAAGAAAAAAGAGATGGGGTCTGATACCTGGCAGAGAAAGAGACTATCTCAAAGGGCTGTTACCTGGGAAACTTCTGCATAACAAGACAGACCCTTGCTCACTGTGCACCTCCTCACATGAAGCTTCAGTAACTTGGTGAAGTACAGATCCCTCGTCCTTTGCTAACTCTGTAATAAGATCCAGCGATTATGCTTCTCCTTAAGTCTCCGATTGTGTGCATGACTCATACTTAGGCATGCAATAAAATTTGTGTGTTCTTTTCTTGTTATATACCACCAGTTTACTTGATAGAATAAAATTATCAAAACTTCAGAAAAAAAAGTAAATTTAAAATGTTTCTACCGTACCAGTATGCAGGACAGGAGCTCCATTAAGGGAAAATAATGTGTGTTATTTGCTACTGGATCCCTAGCGCTTAAAACAGTGCCTGACACATGATAAACTCTCAAATTCATGCTCAATGAATAAACTTCCAGGGCCCTTTGCTATTCATAGTCCTTTTATACTTCTTGGCTATAGCTTAGATCTGGCCCAAAGGCCCATGGTTAAAGGTTTGGCTGCCATCCTATGGCCCTAATGGGAGGCAGTGGAGCCTGAGGGAGGGAGGCTTGGCGGAAGTAAGTTGAGTCATGACAGTGTGCCTCTCAGGGAGTACTGAGACCCTGGCCCCTGCCTGTCTCTCTTCTTTTTGTCTCCTGGTTGGCCATGAAATGAGCAGCTTCCTCTGCCACGTACTCCCATCATGATTACTGCCCAGGCCCAAGAGCAGCAAGACAACTAACTATGAACTGTAATTTTAAAAACTATGATCCAAACTAAACTTTTCCCTTTTTTAGATTATCTCAAGTATTTGTTATAGTTATTAAAAACTGATTAGCATTCTCAGTATCTTACATTTTTACTTGCTTCCTCTTTCTCTAGTTTGACTGAAAATAATGGTATTAGTATTTAACAACTTATATACACTGAGTATATATTACAAGCAAGAAATTGGCTTATGTCTTTTATAACCAGTATTTAATTTGATCTGTACAGTAGAAATTATTATTATTCAGAATTTATATACAGCAAACAGTGGGATATTGAATAAAATTCAGGCCAAACTTTTAACTATCCATAATATCACTTGTCACTTTTTAACACCACCCTGACTACTTTCCCCCTTCTTCCAATAGTCAGTGATAATACAGTAAAATAAAATGACATTTCATTTGCCAAATTTACCTATAAACATAGCACCCTCCTCAAGGAACAAGCCTAGAAGCCTCTTAATGTTACATTTAATGTTTCTGAATTTATTTATCATTAATTTTAATAAACTTCATAACTTTCTATTTTGGGTTACTAGGAACAGTAACTTTGAATGTGTGATAGATAAGTCATACTTTAGGAAGTAAGTTCAAAATAGATAAGTTATACTTTAGGAAATAAGTTCAATGAGTATCTCAAATAGTAATAAATGACAATTGACAACGATAGGAATACTCTTTAAATCTGAGTGCCCCATCTATAACATCCATGACACACACTGTATAGATAAAATATGCACATATAAACCCATTTATATATTTTTAAATTTTTAAGTTTCTTATTAGTATATGTTTGCCATACATAATGATCACATTCATCACCCCCATATACATTTAATTCAGTCTTTACAAAGATGCAGTGAGATATAAATTACTATTTCAATTCACAAATGACCAAGGCATGGTAAAGGGGCCTAAATAACATTTTATAACCCTTATGTGTCTAATATTAAACATGAGAACTTCTCTAAAAACCCTAAAATGAACCTAAAAGACTTTAAAAACTAGTAACTCAAAACTACTATATTTAGTGACTGTGCATAGGTTCTTACAACATGATGCAGGGGTAAAAAATGAGTCAGATGTTTTACCTTACCAACAGCGACCTCTAGTTTAAATAATTAAACATTTTAAATAAATTAACATTTAAATAAATACAGTACTAAATAGAAAATTATAAATACCACAGGATGGAATATAATAGGCAAAGAAAAAGGGACAGGACTATACCCCATATTCCAAGAAAAATTAACCTACATGAGGTTATGGAAAATACGACTGGGAAGATGGACTAAAAGTTCAATTTCTATTACTTCCTGTCCACTTTTCTCTAAGTGAAACTTGGCTTTGTTTTGGAGACATTGTTAAACTGTACCTCTGCACACTGGTGACTATTCTTTTTCTTATCCTTTGTAACACTGAGGCCGAGAGGAAGAGTAGATGCCCTCCTTGATCTCTGTGGTTACTTTCAGACAATTCTCATTCTCAAAAGATGGACCATAGATTCTGGCTGCCTACTGCTCTCTTCAGCATCACAGCTGTCAAAATTCTTAGTGATACTAAAATTTAAACCGATTTAATTTTCTAATACTGAGGCTGTGATGTTTCTTCTTGCAGTGATTTTTACCTCTCTTAGACCTTAGAGGTAAATGAACATAATTACACTACTAGAAAAAAATGATGTGTATCTACTACTTTGCATCCCCTTGAGAACATTTAATGTGTAGGGGTTAGTTCTGATTGTCACACAGAATGGGAAATAAATAATCTGGCATTTGGTAGATGGAAGTCACATTTGGTATATACCTGTGCAATACAGTCCTGTATACCTGAAACACCAATAGTACTTCTTACTGAAAAATACTGCTGCTCTATCGACACCCTACTCAGACACCAAGCATTCTTCATACACGTAATTCACTAATCTTGTCACTTTCTCTCTTAATCATCTCTCACATTCCTTCTGAACCAATTTATAATGTGTGTCTCATCCTCATAATCACACCCCTGTCCTTTTTTGCTTAGTGAAACGCATCTTACGATTCTCTCTAACTGAATATTACATGCCTACATTACAACCATGGCAAAAAAGTAGTAAAACAAACAAACAAACAAACAAAAAAACGTAACCACACCAACTGATTTAATTTTAAAGTATTACTAATCTCAAGTGGATTATTACAGCTGCCTGTCCATTATATTGTATTATCCTAAGCGGGTGTGGTGGCGCACGCCTTTAATCCCAGCACTAGGGAGGCTGAGGTAGGCGGAGCGTTGTGAGTTCGAGGCTGGCTTGGGCTACAACGCGGCGCAAGGCTGACCTGAGCTACATAGTGCGACCCTGCCTCAAAAAAACCAGGGCCAGGAGTTTGGCTCAGTGGCTTAAGCGCCCGCCCTGGCAGGCGTGAGGCTGTGAGTTCAATCCCCGGTGCCGCAAAAAAAAAAAAAAAAAAAAAAAAAAAATATTGTATTATCCTAGTCTGTACACTTTCCTAGATCTTTACTTTTCCAGGTGTGACATGCAGATTAACCATCATCCGGGAACTTATTAGAAATGGAGAAATTCAGGTTCTATATAAACCTAAGCCAGAATATGCATTGTAACAAGATCTCTAGTTGATTTATGTGCACATTAAAGTTGGTGAAACATTATCTTAGAAGACTGTTTCACGTCTTCTCAAATACTTTTCTCCTTACTTTTTAACAATTTAGCTATTGCACAGAGTAAACAAGCTAAAATACAACTTCGCGAGCTTCCTTCACATCATCTACTTATCTGCCTTTATCCATGTCTACACGCTGTGCCTTCCCTGTTACCACTGTTTAACCATCAGCCAAATTTGAGTGAAATCCTCACCCTGTGAACCATCTTCTATCTCCCTTATCTGTTCAAGCATACTGATCTAGTTACTTGTCCATCCATCTTACATTACTTTTTGC
This sequence comes from Dasyprocta punctata, assembly GCA_004363535.1. Lineage (NCBI taxonomy): Eukaryota > Metazoa > Chordata > Mammalia > Rodentia > Dasyproctidae > Dasyprocta > Dasyprocta punctata. The sequence continues at coordinate 29,239 of RJWM01017347.1, read as the reverse complement.
AAATTTACTGGATTTGCCCCCAAATACGTTTTCTGCCTCCCGCCTGAAAACAGAAAGCAACAACAAAAACCTTACTACCATACCACCATCTTCTCTTGATCACATAATGAGCACTACCATTGTTTTATTGATGCATTTTAACAATTATCTTTACTGTTTTCAATTATTCCTTCCCTCCTCTCTTAAAGTTACTCTTATGTCCCTTTTGCAAAAGTGGATGAGCGCCATCCAACAACTATGTCCTCAAAACATTTCTTAAATGCCTGATATAAGTGATTTCCTCAAATAAAATCTAGTTTTTTTTTTTTTAAAGAAAATACTATTCATCAAATCACTAATAACACTTACCTGGTTGAACGTGGGTAGCCTGCAAGAAGTATTTCAAAGCTCTCTCAAAGTTCTTTTCATTTTCCAAAGCATGACCAACATTATTCCATAATTTGGCATTATTTTTATTTACCTTAAATACAAGTGAAAATATAAATAAGTTACTATTTAAAGAGAAGACTCTGATTTACACAAATATTTGTTTAGTATACTACCAAGAATGGAGTATTTCAGGAGCATGTTCTGGGGATATGAGGCAGATTCCAAATGAAGATTACTTCCAGTTTACTCTTTTCTTCCTCTAACTTAATAATATACTAAAGCAGCAGTGTGATTTAATTCATTTTACTTATTAAACTGTACTAAAATTTTATTTCATCAAAGTATAGTGCTGTTTGAAAACTGCTGCTCTAGTATTTGTATTCTTTTAATGGAGAAGGTATTAGAATATGAGATTATGTTTCAATAATGCATTGACAACTTTTTAGGCTTGACACACATGTTTAAAGTAGTGTACTGAGATTATGGGAACACTGGATTAAAGTTCTGAGTCAGTGCGTCCTTTCAGAGTTCACTTATGGGCATGGTATTTTTCCAGGTATAAGATACACAGTCAAAAAACTAGCTGTAGTAGCTAAGGCTGTAGGTTTTAACCACTGGCTTGGAAGTGAGGACAATCAAAATTCCTAAAAATTATGAGACTCCACTGATACTCAGTAGTACAAACTGGTAAGAATGGTACTGAGGTTTTCCTTGTCTGCAGAGCTGAGGGACAAAATGGAGGTATTGTGTGGTAGTGGAGCAGAGTGATCTGATCTTAGGTAGATGTCAAATCAAGAAGTAACATGGATTACTGGAATGACATAGCAATTCAGTAAGATAGGTAATGGGAAATAAACCCGACAGAAAAAAAAAAGAGAGAGAAGTAAGAATTTAGAGACCTGAAGAAGGGCAGTGGTACCGAGAGACTGAAAAAAAAAATCTTTGCTGAAAACCATTATAGAAAATAAATATGTGCTTCTTAAAGAGATCTTCTTCAGACTTATGTTGTTCATTCTATAGAAATACCATATCACTCCAGTCTACAAGTTCTGTTCCGCCATAGCATCACAACCACTGGTTACTGCTCACACATACCTTTCAAAAACCATTTTTTTCTTGTGTATTTTATTTCGCTGAATTATAAAAGCATTATAGAACCATTATTTTATGTACCATAATGAAAGGTCACTAATTACTTCTAGATGTCTTTCTACATAATACTTATTCTTATTTTATATATTAAAAAGTGTAAAATGTTCATCCTAAAAACCAGTGTCATGTAGTATTTTACTTAAATATTTTATCATGTGAACATTTAACAACTGAATAGCATTCAGGGAATTATTCAGTATGCTTAGGATACACAGTTAAACACTATTCAAAGAATGTGGTTACGGCATGTATTACACAGAGAATAAATTATTTTCATTAATCTTTTGTAAAATACTTCATATTGACAACTGAACAAGTGAAATAAAAACAGCTTAGAAATGACTACAAAAAAACCACTGACAACACACAGTCTTGTTATTCCGAAGAATATCTCATCTCACCTTTAAGGCTGACATAAACAATGTATATTCAGACTCCCAATCCCAATTTCTGTGAAGTGTTTTTAAGGCATGAGTAAGTATCACCATTGAGAGACAGGCCCAGGACAGCTTTTTAAATACACTGTTTAAGAGACCAAAAAGAAAAAGTCTGTATCATCAAAAGTGTTTTACCTTTTTTTAGAAGAAGGTAAGAAATATGGTGATGATTCCTGTATCATGTTTGTATTTATTCTAATTCATTCTAATGATCGTCCAACTTTAGAGGGAACGAACACCAATGAAATTAAATATTATAAATATGACCATTTCATTCAGTCTTCAATTACATTACACAGTCATTACTTGTATCTGTGGGGGATTGATTCCAGTCTCCCCTCTACAGGATTCCAAAATCTAAGGATGGTCAAATCCCTCATGAATGGGTACAGTAATAACCTACATGTCTTATGTACTTTAAAGCATGTCTAGATCACTTCAATACCTGAAATAATGTAAATTTTATGTACACAGTTGTTACACTATATTGTTTAGAAAATGACAAAAATGTCCGTATATGTTCAACACAGATGCAATTTTTAAAAAAAAAATATATTTAATTCACACTTAATTGTATCTGCAAATACAGAAGCCCTGGATACAAAGGTCTGATTATATATGCTATTATTTGCCTCTGCTATTTACAAAAGTTTTGTTTAGATTAAATGACAAAAATTTATAATATCAGTTTTTAATTATGAATTTTTATATTTAGAGTCATTTACATCCTTATTTGCAATTGGGGTATTACTATATGTTTATACAGTTTATCTCTGACTATATTTAAAAGTTTTTGCTTATAAATTGTATCACTGATCATCGTGACATGCTTAATAAATTTCAGAGCTTAAAATCTGAATTGTCTATTGAAATGTATAGAAAAATTAACTATAAAATAGATGCAAATTACTCATACAACTTTTAGGTTAATTATTTGAGCCTCAATTTCTCATTTATAAAAGATGATTCTATTTCAATAATCTTTATGATATTGAGCATTATTGTCCTGAGTTTGTGCTGATTCTATAACATGGTTTAATTTTTTTGCATATTGATTGATCCACTTAACAAAATAGGAGCGTATAGGATCAGAAATAAAATGGTAATAGGAAGTAGTAAGGTATAAATTTGAACCAAGGATCTCTCCTGTTTATTAGCTGTATGAGCTTGTGTAATTCACAATACTCGGCACATAGTAGGCATGCACAAATTGGTAGTGATTATAGCTCAATATATGGGTAGAAACTAAAAGATCTGTTTAAATAGTAGTAAAAATTAGATATGATTATTTATGAAGCATACACAATGTGACAAAAGTGGCTGTTAATAAAACAGAAAAATTCAAAGATAAAGCACACCAAGAAGAATCTGAAAAGAAATGAACAGATGTAGGAGAGAATCGGGAGAGAAACTTTCTATTGAAAAAAGGGAAATGTTAACAACAACAAAAAGTGTTGATTGGATATAGCTACTAGCAGACAATTTGCTAGTAAAGTGATATGAGAAGCAGAATTCTGTGGGTTGAAAGGTGACTGGAAAATGAGAACATGAGAACAGTGGTCATTTCCTTTTCAAACTGCAAAACTAATTTCATATTACTGCATTACCATTTTAACCATTAATAATTTGCTTGATTTGACAATTTTAGAGACATGGTAAAATGGGATAATTATTAAAATTACATTTTCTAAGCATCTTGCTTTTTAACTGTTAAACATATCAACATCAAGATAATGATGAAGACAGTGAGAGCAAGAAATTAAAAATTGTTTACTAGGTGCATTTTACATATATCAAGAAGGCAGTATGACTCACTTAAGTAGGATGACTATTTATTAGTTCACTGCACATGAATGGGGAAATGGTCACTTGTGAATAGGGAAACAGCAAGAATAACCTTACTTTCATTTGGGTCTGACTCAAAGGTTGTTCTGCCTCAGGCAGTAAAATAAAGTTACATAAGTGGGGGGAAAAACACAGAATGTATAGGTTCTATGGCACTTTCTTAATTTGAATTATAGACAAATGAGATTATCAAGATGAAAAAACAAAAGGTACTGAAGTATGACAAAATTTAAATAGACTGAAAAAACTTGTGTACCACAATTCTACATTCAGTAAGAATCAAATAAACTAACATTTTAATTCACCTTTTCTTTGAAATTTTCTGCCATCCATGGGCTACCAAAATACAGAATCCCATGCTAGGAACATATAGTACTCGCTCAGCCACAACAAATCCAACAGGAAAAAAAAGATTCGATGCAGGAATAAATGGTAATGCTATTAAACAAAGTGCCTAGAAAGAAAAAGAAAATAGCTTATTAAATTAAAAAAATGTATGGATTCTCAACACTCAAATCCAAAATTTCATCATTTGATTTAGATAAATGCATCTGTGGACTATTTTAAAACTAAGAAAAATACTAATGTAAACATAAAGAGGGCAACTTAGGCATGGGTAAAAAACACCAGGATTTTTGAAAGTAAGATGTGATAGAAATCTACAACTTAAAATTGAAGGGTATCTGTGGACTTAATTTGAAAACAAGACTGTTTTGTATGTTTTAGAACGATTACTTAAAATCTGAACCTTTCATAGCATTTTAAACTCTAAAAAGCTTAGTTAGTTGTCTTTCACTGCTTTTCTGTGAGGAATATGATATGTCTTTGTAGTAAAATATAAATATTACTGAAGGTAAATATTCACATCTTTAAAAATTTGAATAACATTTCTCCAGATAAAAAGAAAAAAAAATGAAATGTGACTAAAACAATATACTCAACAACAAAAACAATTAAAATATGGACAAAAGATCTAAATATTGCTCTGAAGAAACAAAAATGGCTAAAAGATATACGGAAAAATGCTCAAAACCACTATCAGAGAAGTATCAATTAAAACCCCAACAATATCCTACCTCCCTAAAATCAGAATGGCCATGATCTCAAGAAGACAAAGGAAAACAAATGTTGCAAACATGTGGAGAAAGGAAAACCCTGCTCACTGGTAGTGGAAATGTAATTTGTGCAAACATTACAGAAAACAGTAAAAATAAAACTACGATATGATCCAGCAATCTCACTAATTGGTAGATAGCCAAAGGAAACAAAATCAATGTGTTAAAGAGATATCTGTACCCCCATGCTTACTGCAGCATTATTCCCAATAGCCCAGAAAGGGAATCAATGTAAGTGTCAATGTAAGGATGAGCAGATAAAGAAAGTAGGGTATATATGCACACTGGAGTATCATTCAGGTTTAAGAAAAGGTCATCTTCAACACGGATGAATCAGGAGGCCATTAGATATGTGAAGTAAGAAAGTCACTGAAAGCCAGGTGGTGAGATGCATGCTTGTAATTCCGGTAGTGTGAGGCAGGAAGAACCCTGCAAGGTCAGCCTGGGCCACACTGTGAATTCAAGCACAGTTTGGAATATACATCAGGAGACCCTGTGTCAAAAATAAAAACAAAAACAGACAGGAAAACAAACAGAAAGACAAATACTACAAGATTTTATTTAAAAGGTTGATTGCACAGAAACAGAGTGTAAAAGTGTTTATCAGGTGATGGGAGGGGCAAGATTGGAAGATATTGACTGAAGAATATAAATTTCCAATTGTATAGGATGAATAAAAATTTTTTTAAAGTAAGAAATGTTTGTACACTAACTTTTGTACAAGTGGCAAAAATAAATTGATAATGAAAATGCTAACAGGGTTTTCAACAGAACAAACTATAAAGGTTGACAACAAAGACAAACGTAAATTTTTATAATTTTACTATAAGAAATCACTAATATTGTAAATTGAAGGGATAAAAAAGGTATCACTCAGACAAAACAGCAGAGTTTAATATACATATAGAAATAAAACTGTTTCCTTTAAATCAATTTTTTTTTTTTTTTTTTTTTAGCAGAGATTGAACTCACAACCTTGCGCCTACCAGGCAGGTGCTTAAGCCACTGAGCTAAACCCCTGGCCCTAAATCAATTGTTTTTCTAAAGAAATTTCTAAAATTCATAAAGTAAAAAGTATCACAAAAGTTCAGATTTTTTGCCTTTGTGAAAATGGGACAAGTGATTTTGTGATTGTAAGGCCAAAAAAAAAAAAAAAAATGAACACAGGAAACATCTATGAAAGGATTTAAGTTTGGTCATCACTAAGACATCTGTATATATGGACATGTGCTTCTATATTTTTTTACCCTAATTTGTTTTATAGTGCCTAACTGAATAAGCGAATCCTCCAGCTGCAGAAGTTTGAAAGTTCTAATGCAAAGAACGTCTTTTCCTTATCGTACTTTATTAGTGGAATATACATGTACAGATACATACTTTGAATATTTTCTCCATGAATGTTCACATACCTATGATTTATAATGAGGCAATACTTAATCTGAGGGAAACCACTACCATAAAAATTAGCAACTGATATCTGAAATTCCAGTATTTTTTAAAAATAAAAAATACAAAACACTGAACTGTACATAATTTGCATTTCCCAGATATGCTGGACAAAAATCACTCCCTGCTTGTGGCTGCCCTAAAGCAGTTTCACTTGAAGGAATTAAAAGTGTTAAAATTCACTCAAAGATGTATCACAAGCTGATGCATAAGCTATGCCAAAGAAAAGAAACAATCTCTCAGGAAGTGACAGAAAGGTTCTAAGGTAAGACATATCTCTCATGATCAACTTACTTAGAAGTCATAATTAATGTTCTTTATTAATGCATGCTAATCTAGTTAAGGAAGTTATAGAAAGGTTCTAAGGTAAGACATATCTCTCATGATTAACTTACTTAGAAGTCATAATTAATGTTCTTTATTAATGCATGCTAATCTAGTAAATTATGATTAACCTTTTGCATCTTTCTAACAATTTAAGCTGTCTTTAAGAAGGGTTAGTACAAAGAGCAGAGAACGAGATGAATCTATTTCCTATGTAACGAATTACACATGCAATCACCCTGACAATATAAATAAAATGGGGATTAATAATTACTTATATTATGCTGTTGAAATGTATCTGAGATCTTATTTAATAAATGCATAACATGGTATCTAGCCTCAGAAGATATTCCTTCATAAGACTTATCCTTCTCAGAGATTCTCAGAATACATTGCTATTTAAAAAAAAACCCAGCATGTTTTAAGCCAGGCACCATGGTTCTCCTCTGCAATCCCCGAAGTCTGGGAGGCTGAGGTGACAGGATTGCAAGTTCAAGTTTTGCCTGGGCAATTTAGCAAGATCTCTTTCCAAATAAAAAACAAAAGGGTGTGAAGAACCTGAATCCAGTCTCCAACACCAAAAAAAAAAAAAAAAAAAAAAAAAAAAAAAAAAAAAAAAAAAAAAAAAAAAAAAAAAAAAAAAAGCGTAACAGTTTTAGAATACTCTTAAAGCAGAATCATCCTCTATGTTCATGTCTTTGGCATTATTGTATTTTTTTTTATAAAGAATACACTATACACATCATTATTTTAATTTGCCAAAATTTAATCATCCCTCCTCTCCTTTTTCAACTTTTCCTTTAGCTTTGGCAGTATTCTACTATTTATCTATTTGTCTGAATTTATTTGAACAGCAATGCACTGTTAGAAAGTCCCAAAGCTATGATAGATAAATATTCTCAAACTAATGATCAGAAACTTTTTGCTTTTTATTTAAGAGAAAAAAAGACACAGAAAAGAAAAACTTATAATCAATTCTTAAGATTGCTCAAGATATCTAGCTTTTTGATAGGTTTGATTCTATTCCTTTAGGTAGTTTTCAATCTCAACTGCTCTTACACTTCTGACCCATGTCACTTTTAGGAGGTGATATTACTTAATTAAGAGAAAGTTGAAGCTATTAAGAATATCTTTAATTCCTTCCTACTAAACCAACCAACATTCACATTCATGGTCTTTGCTGTCTTCTTTTTATATAAGAGTTTTCTCCTAAGGTCAAACCTGTGAACAATATTCCCCTGCTTCTCACAAACTTCAATGCCAATTATCCCTTCTCTCATTTATTCAACCACTTTCTAACTGACTTCATTCTTTGTATCTAAATTTAAACATTCTCTTGGCTCTCTATCCTTAAGACTCTCCTTCACCTTTAATCTAAATTCCCCACTCATGTCCCTCAGGTATAAAACAAGTTCCTAAAATCATAAAAACACTTTTATAACCATGGTAACAGGTAGTCTTAAATTCAATTGATGTTTCAACTTAACGTGTTTGCAATACAATTGATTAGTGAATCAAAGACAGCTGAATACTCAAGTGAAAATGCTTCTCTGTATCAACCAATCAACAGTTTTTGGCATTAAGTAACTGATAGATTGTAAGAGGCCAAACCAATAGCTAGCACCTTTCAACAGATTTTATTTTTCCACTTAACAGCATCTATTAGTGTTAACTACTCTGTGTTTCCTAAAACATTTTCTTACTGTTCTGTTTATTTGATAATGTCTCTTATTTAGGTTCACTCTTTTCTATTCAAAATCTAAATATGGAAGACTTTTTTTTTAGGAAAAAGTTTCAGGCTTCTTTTTCACTCTATTCAGCAACCTTAAATATTTTTGAGGGGTGAATTAAGATTAAATACTCTAGGGCATCCATAATAAGTGTGATTACCTTTTGTCCTATATAATTAGAACAGTACTAGGTAGCAACCATCTTTCAAAGAAATGACAATATACTGTTTGAGAAAAGTTGCTTTTATAACTTCTCCATATGCCATTGTTATTTACATCCTGGTTTCAATTATTACCTTTGTGATAATGAATAAAATTTTTATCTGCTACTTAGGCACCCCTCCTGAACTGCAGGCAGTAAGTGTTATTCAAAATCTGTACTAGAATGTTTCAAAGAAACCTCAAACTCAACATGTCCAAAGTAAATATCATCTTTTCCCCAAACTTTATACTGTATTCTTTCAATTTTCTTTGTATCTCAGGCATTGGCTACAAATTTCTCGATGATTCAAGCTCCCTGGAAATGGGCCCTGGTGTTTCTTTATATTACTATACCTTCACTGTCAAAAATGCTGCCCAGTATGTAGGCTACCATCATGAATTTCTCATAAATGAATAAATGAATCTAGTGCTTCTCCAAAAAAAAAATATATTTGCAAAGTATATGCTTGATGACATACAGTAAGTGCTGCAGAAAATGTTGTTAGTTATTACTGTTGTTATAAGAAACCACCACTTTTTTAAGAAGTGAGGGCCAAATCAAAAAATTACAAAGGAAAATAATTCACGAGGACAATAATAAAACTTAAAACTCATCAGCCATTTCTGAACATAATGATATCTACCTCAGAAAGTAATGAAAACCTTGCTAATGAGAACTAAGAGCTATGTACTTTTGTCAGCTGCACATTTCATATGGAAGTTTTCATGAAAGGAAAACAAGTAAGTATACAATATAACAAGGTATTTTAGATTGCACAACTTAGTTACATTAAGCTAAGAAACATAAGACATGTTGAATGTATACATCAATTTATGCCTTCAAATCACATTCTGACATATAATTTCACGATAATCTAAAATAAATTCATAGATTGGGATGATGCTGAACAAAGAAAGGTACTTGCTTGTAAGATGGTTTCGATGAATTAAAAGTAGCCTCTTAACAGAATATAACCCTGTTAGAAACGTTAAGAAAGTTTCTTACCATTAATACAGTCTTGGAAGAATCACCAGGGTATCGGAGACTGAACATTCCCAAAACTCCCAGAAAGCAAAAGAAAGCAAAAGTGGCAAGATTTCGAATGTCTAGAAATGACTCTATCAGTGGTATTGTTCCCATTGTCCAATCACAGCAGAGCTCTGAAGGATTTAACAGAAGCCAAGCATTCACAGGAAGGAGGTAGTTAAATGTTAGCTGCCTTGTAGGAGTTGGACTTACAGCAGCTGGGTTATCAAACCTGTATAAAGATGAAAGTAAAGTTATTTAAAGAAATTTTTTTTTTCTTTTTTGGATGAGGGCCTCACCATGTAGTTTAGGCTGACCTTGAACTCAACATGTAGCCCAGGCTGGTTTTGAATTCACAGCAACTTGCCTACCTCAGCCTCCCAAGTTCTGGGATTACAGGTATGTGGCACCACCCTCAGCAAAGAAAATACTTTTTAAATGCAAATGTATTCTATAACAAAAGAATATGTATATGAGTAAAAAAGTAACAGAAAAAGAAATATGGTATGTATAATCTTGTTAAACCAAAGAAGAAAAATTTTATGGGTACCTCCTAATCTTGTCAAAATTCAAAATGTGTGAAATTTATGAAATGTCTAGTTGAAAGTAGTGATATTTATGAAGAACTGTTTAAAGGCCATCTCTTTCTACCAATTATCAGAATAATTTAGACACATAAAATACAACATTATGACTGTGCAGAAATGCTTTAAGTTATGACCTCCTAATTAAGTCACAACAAAAAGTCACTTAAAATTCCCTGCATGCATGTCATGGATGCTTCTGAGAATATTCACCAATGTTATTTAATATCAAATATAAAAGAATAAAACATTGCATTTAAAACTCAGACTATCTGACCAAACAAAAAAGACCCATTTATTTGCAATTACTGACATTTTCAAACATAAAGGCAGAGATACATGATACATAATTTTATTAGCATATACCACTAAAAGTCTCATTAAAAAAACTTTGTAAAAGAAATTGTAAGATGGTTTATTTATATCACATATATCAATAACCACATTAAATACATGAAGTTCTAAGTAAGGATTAACAGTATGGGTAAAAAAGATCACTTAATGATAATAAAGGAAGGGATCAACTCATTAAGATGATAAGTCAATCATAAACACTCATGCACTTAATAACAGACCTTCAAAAACATATGAAAACAGAAACTGATAGAATTGCAATGTGAAATAGACCCATCTGCCGGGCGTGGTGGCGCACGCCTTTAATCCCAGCACTCAGGAGGCTGAGGTAGGAGGAGCGTTGTGAGTTTGAGACCGGCTTGGGCTACAGCGCGAGCGCAAGGCCGGCCTGAGCTACCCAGTGCGACCCTGCCTCAAAAAACCAGGGCCGGGAGTTTGGCTCAGCGGCATACGCGCCTGTCAGGCAGGTGCAAGGTTGTGAGTTCAATCCCCGGTGCCGCAAAAAAAAAAGAAATAGACCAATCTGCAATTTTAGAAAGACTTCAGTATTTGTCTATCAATAATTGACAAAGACAAAGACTACTAAGGATAGAGAAGACAGCACTAATCTTAACCTTAACACTTAACCAATTTGGGGGTCCTTTATCTTTGCTGTGGTGATTTTGTGGATGCACATATATGCCACAACTAAAGAGTTCATATATTTGAAATACTATACACAGTTTTTTTAAACATGTTGATTATACCTCAAAAAAGCTGTTGAAAAATTCAATGTAAATCAAAGAACATGTGAAACATTTATGATCACTTAAAAGTAAAAAAGAGAAAATGAAAAAAATAAAAAAGAACCAGAATTCATACCTTGTAAATACTGGGAGCTGGGACTGAATAATCTGGACTCTAATTACCACAAGTAATAATGTACTAAACATCAAGACGATGAGTTTTATTAGTGTCTGCAGCAGAGAATACGGAATACTACTCTTTCCACGGAGAAACTGTCCAGCAGTAGTACATAATAATGGCAAAGTATACTAAAAAAGAAAAAAAAGTTCAAATAACAAATCATAATATAATGTTTTCAATAATGCAGCAATTTTTAAATGCAAGACTAGATTCAAATTGAATATAATTGGAAAATCAATGTAGAACAATTTGTGAAACTGTTAATGAATGAAAAGCTCAATCTTATCTAATAATGAGTTATACTATAGCAGTATTAATATGCAATTTTCCAAACTGCCTGAAAATTTCATCACTGAAACTTAAAAAGCAGTCCATACAAAACTGAATGCATTATAAAACGTTAAATAACTCATTTTCAGTGGTTAATGCTTATTGTTTGCAAAATTTTGGTATCATTATTGGTAAGCAAAATAGAAAATAAGTCTAATAAAATCTGACTCTACTAGGACAAAAGATAGCAACAAAAAAATTTACATTTTTCCTTACCCCTTGGGCGATAAATACTTCATACACACAACAAATCCCCACAACTGTTATGCCTTGTTCTTTACACAGTGTTGCAACAGCCACTAAAAACACTGTTAATGCAATTGGAGTCCACACTGCAATGTTACAGAGAAAAGAAATTACATTATAAAAATAATTTTATAGTATCATAAACTACTGAGGATTCTATGTATAATAGTATTTCCTTAAAAACAAACAAACAAACAAACAAATCTCATATTCTAATTAGGGTACAATCACCAATACCAATGTAGCATTAAGGGTTGAACAGCAGTGCAAAATTCAGTAAGAAATTAATAGAGGGAAGAAATCATTAGATAGTTCTTCATGAAACAGCTTGAACCTAAGGATGGATCTTGTAGGCTATACAGGTCATAGACAAAGTGGCACTAGCAGATATATAAATAAAGAAGTGGGAGCACAAATAAGCTTGACAAATAAATGATATAGAACAGTATGATAGTACATATACATACTAAAAATCAGTGGGAAAAACTGGTCTCAAGCCCAGCTTGAACAACTTACCTAGACACTGTCACAAAATAAGATTAAACAAGGGCTAGAGAAGTAGAGCACTGCCTAGTACTCCATACACCCCAAATATATATAGCTAGTGTATTATTTAGCATGCATTACTTTATTAAACCCCAAAGTCACTTGAATAATAGGGCAACTATTAGTATTAGCAACATTTTTAATATGAAAGAAAGTTTGCAAGATTTTTTAGTCACATATGACTGAGGGACAAGTAACTTAGTTATTATACTGGTAAACTCAAGAAATTTCACTACTATGTACTTCTCAAAGTAAGATAGCAAACAGCTACCTTGCATAATGTTTGATTCAATCTCACCAATTAATAGCACACACTAATAATGACAAAAGACTTACTAAAAGCAGTCATTTAATTTTGCAAACATTAGTGACTGCATTTCAACATAAATATATCCACTTTGATTTTATGAACAGACCTGTGGCAAAAGTTACATGATATTATCCAGAACAAGTACACTTTTTAGGTAAGTTAATGGTACTTTTAAGTATCCACTGTATTTCAAGGGTGTTGGAGGAGAGATGATGAATTATACACTAACAACACAGAAGTGTTACAGAGAAAAAAAAAATAGAGGTAAATAAAAGCAAAGATGAGTGATGGCACCAATAATGTCTGATGTAATATTTGTACAGAAACCTAAAATAATGTCAAAGCAAAAGCAAATATTCTGATTGCATTATACTTACACAAATGGGATGGTACATGAATAATCTAGAATTTAAATGACTAAATAATTACAACAGAAAATGTGTAACAAATACCATGCATAATAGGAAGATCATGATGAAAACTGACTTCAAGAGTAAAACAAAGTATCAGCAGAGTTAAGAGCACAGAAAGGTCCAAAGGTGGTGTTAGCATCTTTTCAGTTAGAATTTAAAATAAATGAAATTTATTCACTTACTCATTTCTTCAACAAATTTTTACACTGAATACATATGAAAAAGTAGGAACCATTTTAGGAAATAGATTAAAAATTGAGAGAAAAAGTTAAGTACTCTAACGAAGGTTATATTATGAGAAGAAACAATAAACAAATGAAAAATGTCAATTATACACTTTCAGGTTAGAAATGACTTAATATGCTAAATCAGGCTAAAGGTACAGAAAAGAGGTTTGGTCAAATGGTGAACTTGCATGCCCTGTTAACCCCATGCCCAAAAATTAGCCCTTGAAAAAGACTGAGAGGGAGAGATGGTCTTCATAATACTGTATTTAAAAAAGTAAACTCTTAAGCACTTGAGGATACCTTAAATATGTGTGTATGTAGGGAACTCCATGTAAAGCAAAACGCAAAAGTGAGAAAAAATTTTAACTTCTACTCTGGCTTTTGATTGTTGGGAGGATCACTGTGCACTCTTTTAAAGAAATGTGCAGCTATGTTGGTTAGCGTGAGTTGCAAAGAAAAAATCAGGGTACATACTTCAGAAATCTTGATGAGATAAGTAGATTTCTTAGAATAAAGCAAGAGGCATTATATTACCTGACTTCAACATATATAAAATAGTCATCCAAACAGAATGGTACTGGCATAAAAAGACATATAAGCCAATGGAAGAAAGCAAAGGCGATGAGTTGACCTCTACAAGTAGCCAAAAGATTTTAACAAAGGTGAGAAGAAAACACATGGCAGAAAGGATAGAAATCCATAAATGGGACTGGAAAAATTGGTTATTCATAAGCAAAAGAATGAAACTAAACCTGTATCTATCATCCAGTACAAAGCTCAAATCAAAATGGATTAAAGACTAATGTACAATCTAAAACAATGACACAACCAGAAAAAAGTATAAGGGAAATGCTTGAGGGCACTGAAATGAGCAAGGATTTTCTAAAAGCACAAGGAACAGAAGTATACATAGATAAATAGTATTATATAAAAATAAAAAAAGTTTCTGTACAGAAAAGGAATCAAAGAGAAAACCTACAGAATGAAGAACATATTTGCAAATTATACATATACATATATATATATAGACAGAGAGAGATTAACAACCTGAATATATAAGGTACTCCCAAAACTAAACAGCAAACAACCAAACAACCTGATTGAAAAATGGGTCAAAAATCATACATAAATCATCAAAATTCTCAACTTCATTAATCAAGAGAAATACAAATCAAAACCACAATGAGACTCTCACTTCAGTCAGAATGATTGCTATTACAAACACGAAAATAACAATGCTGCTAGGGATGTGGAGAAAAAAAAATTTGCATACTTTTGGTGAGAACGTAAATTAGGAGTAGCTATAATGGAAAACAGCATGAAGGTTCCCCAAAAAATTAAAAATAAAGCTACCATATAGTCCACTAGCAGACATATCCAAAGGATAGGAAACCAGTGTGTCCAAGAGACATCTGCCCTCCCATGTGTGCAACAGCACTGCTTATAATAATCAAGAAATGAGCCGGGCGTGGTGGCGCATGCCTTTAATCCCAGCACTCGGGAGGCTGAGGTAGGAGGAGCGTTGTGAGTTCAAGGCCAGCCTGGGCTACAACGCGAGCACAAGGCTGGCCTGAGCTACACAGTGCGACCCTGCCTCAAAAAAACCAGGGCTAGGAGTTTGGCTCAGTGACTTAAGTGCCTGTCTGACAGGCGCGTGGTTGTGAGTTCAATCCCTGGTGCTGCAAAAAAAAAAAAAAAAAAAAAAAAAAAAATCAAGAAATGGGAAGAACCAAAGTGCCCAGCAATGATGAATGGATAATAAAGAAAAATGCGATACACATGGAATATTATTTAACCATCAAAAGAATGACAACATGGATGGAATTGGAGCTTATCAGGCTAAGCGAAACAAGGTACAGGCAAACCACTGAGTGACTCACTCATAGAAGAAACATAAAAAAAGTTGACTTTTATAAAATTTGTGAGGAGAATGGCAGTTGCTAGAAGCTGGGGAGATGAGGGAAGAAGATAGGATGGGGAAAGCTTGATCAATGGATATAAGCTGCAGTTAGATAAGAGTTAAATTCTGGTGTGTTATGTTACACAACAACGTGACTACAGAGTTTGTGTACTATACATGTCAAAAAGCTAGAAGAAAGGACTTTGAGTATTTTCACTACAAAGATAAATGCTCAAAGACTTTAAATTTAACTTAATTATATAATGTATACAGGTATCAAAACATCATGTGGTAACTCATTAATATGTGATTTCTGTATTTTTATCTAAGTTAAAATAAATTTAAAGGAGAACAAAACATACAACAGTTTAAATGAGTGACCAACATCACTCACACATATCTTAAAAAGAAGTGTAAACTTACCAATAAACATTAATCAGTATCTTTTATATACATTCTCATGTAAATGAAGAGGGATCGCTAATTGCTCTTTATGCTGATTTTCCTTAAGAGACTAGAGGGGATGTTTGAAAGAAATAGAAGCAACACTGATCAACAGGAGCCCCTGGGAACCAGGAACTCTCGGTCATGTGTTTTAATTCTTGGCATTTCTTCAAAATCACAGGAGGAACACAGAGTGGTTGGGGTCCTTCCTCTTAACAGGTATGGTGGTTGATAACTTGAAAACATGAGGCCTAAATTCACAAGCCAAAGTAACTAAGTGTCTTAAAGGTACACCAATCACAAAAGAAAAAAGGCAAACATAAAAGCATATGCTACTAAATCAATGTTACATCAAAAGACTAAACACTTAAATAATTTTAAAAGAAAAATATGACATTAAAATTATTAAGAATAAAAAGAACAAAGTAAAATAATTAGAAAGAATGGTAGGAAATATGGCTAGAGTTAGGAGCAAACCTGACCATGGTCTTGAAGACCACAGTATTTTTTAACTTTATCCTCCATGCTTTGCACTGCAGAGTACTTCAAGAGGATATTGTTTTGCAAGTCCATATTAGTTACTGAATTACCTTTTATTGTATGATGCACAGCACAGGTAAGAAGTTTTATTATCCAAATTTTATATATAAAGAAACAACAGAGATATTTCAGTGATTTCTCAAGGGTAGAATATAGAGCTCAAAAACATGGTGGAAAGGGAATGTGAAAGCAGACGCTCAAGTCTATGTTTTAACCTCTATATTACGCTTCCACACAAAGTGCTTCAGGGCCTTACTATATGCCTAGCAAAAAGGGTCAAATTTATTCCTATTAAACATCCAGTATAGAATTATTTGGCTAAATAACTTCTTTGTTTTCGTTTTTGAGACAGGGTCTTGCTATGTAGTAGTTCAGGTTGGCCTCAAACACCTGGCGATCCTCCTGCCACAGCCTCCAGAATGCTGGGATTACAGGTGGGCACCACCAAGCTAAATCATTCATTTCTTGAACCTCAACATTCAAACAAAGAAAATTAGGCTTCATTATCATCAGTACTTTGGAACTCCAGTGAGAAAAATCCCCTGGAAAATAACTCAAGAGTTTAAACTTTAAGATTAGCCAAATAAAGGTTAAAACTACTAAATAAATCTGTTTTCATGTCCACTGTGTCTACACTCTAAAAAACTGATCTTTATTGCTGGAACTTGTTTCCTAACAATATCAAGCATGAGTTAATGAATAAAAAGCACATTCCAGAGTAGGTCACATGGTAGGGGCTTAAAGAAGAGCTGAAATATAATCGATACATAATAAAAGTTAAAGTCTATTACACTTTTAACACTGCCTAAACAGTTTCACAGATTTCTAGGTATTATTTATTGAAAAATGACTGAAACATTAGTATCACAATAGATGGAACTACATGAAGTTAAACCTTAAATGTGGCACATAATATTTTGTAAGAATCACTTGGAATGAATAAAACTTACTTGATCAATTTTTTATACATACCTACAGAAAAAAATAACAATATTAGAAATTTACCTATGGAATTATCTGGTCCTTTTGACTTTGTATAGGACAAAAATGCACCTAGAAAAAAGATAGATGACAAAAGTTCTGCTCTTCCTACAACACCTGTTACCTAGAAGGGGAGAGGGAGGTTTGTATTAATGAAAAATATCTCAAAACTATGTGTAATAGTAAACAACACTTTAACCATAAAGTCTGTAGTATTTCAATAGTATTTCTTTAACATTCTTTGACTGCCCCCAAGTGGTGAATTTATATATCTTCTATAAATGGGAATTTGTTTTAACAGTTCTATTATTTTAACTTATTTTGAAATAATTATAAGTTAACAGTAAGTTGCAAAAATAGCACAGAGGCTTTGCATATTCTTTACCCAGATTCAGGCAATATCATCCATAATTATCACTGTAGAAAGATTTTTATAAACAAGAAAAAAAGCTAAGTAATTTTCTTAAAATATTAGCATTTTCAAAATACATAGGTGGTATAAATTCAGTAAATTATATCTCATAATTAACCTGCAAACTAAAAAAGACAACAGACTTTAAACAGTCCCTTTAACATTAAAATATTAAATAAAAGACTCCCAAAACTATCTCTTTAAAGTATTTTGAACTCAATGCAAAATTTAGAACAACGTACTATTTCTGGAAATGTTTGCAAAAATTGTACAGCTA
This sequence comes from Dasyprocta punctata, assembly GCA_004363535.1. Lineage (NCBI taxonomy): Eukaryota > Metazoa > Chordata > Mammalia > Rodentia > Dasyproctidae > Dasyprocta > Dasyprocta punctata. The sequence goes on along the minus strand of RJWM01017347.1, from coordinate 11,123 downwards.
GACATTGCCTGGCACAAGACAACTAGTGTAGAGATGCACAATACTCCTCCAAAACAGAAAAACATGTTTTTGCTTACCAAAAAAGTTTGTAAAAAAGGAACTGTATAAAAAACTCTTAGCTTTGCTAGGAGGCAGCTTTGGAGTTTCAAGAAAAGTAATTTAAGTAATCAGTTTATTTACCAAGATAAATAAAATCATAGCTCGGGTGTGTCTAATAGGAAGTGTCTGACAGACATATTGACAATGGCAGATAGCTCACCAATTTTAAAACATGTGGCAATAGACAATTTAAAAACATTCAGCAGAGTATCATTTGTTTAATATATCTCCAAATATTTTGATGTATTTTCATCCTTTATTTAAATCTGCTTTATTATCTATCCTTTGAAACATAAATACTGACAAGCTAACAAATATTTAAAATCTGTGTTGACAGAAAATAATTAGCAAGCAGGGCAACTGGCACACATCTATAATTTTGGTTATTGGGAGGTGAGTTCAAGGCCAGCCTAGGCAACTTAGTAAGATCGTGAGTCAAAATAAGATTTAAAAAATAGAGGCAGTGATAAAAAAAAAAGTACAGTGCTTGCTTATCATATAGAAAGCCTTAGGATCAATCTCCAGTACAGAAACAACAACGAAACTATACCAAAGAAAAGAATTGAATTCAATTATATTTTACAGTACTAAAGTGAAGAGATGATACATACCATATGCTCTTGAAGGTTATGTTTTAAAAACTACTTTAAAATTTTTATGCAATAGTGAGATCTTCTGCATGAAGGAGTTAAGGCATTGCACTACTTTAAGAGTTTTTAAATATTTAGAATAAAATCACGGTTAAATTTTTTTTTTTACAGAATATGCACCAGTCACTACAGGATTTTTAAAAATAAAGATTTAAAAAAGCAATTATTGTTTTACTTACAGCTTCTGTATGTATTGGGTGCACAGCAAAAAGCAAAGCAGCAATCACAGCACTCTTGTTATCCAGAAAAAGTTTGCAGACTTTAAGAAATACCACACTAACCATAGCATGAAAAATCATATTTAGGAGATGATATGACATTGGTTTTAGTTCACTAAACATATAATTTAAGCGAAATGTCAATACTGTTAAGGGTCGGTAGGATTTGTGGCTTCTCTCCTATAAAGAAGAAAAAGCACTGATTATTAAAGTTACTTCGCCATTCAGAGTCCAAAAGTTAGTGATTGTTTTTGCTATGAAAATACCTGCATTTGGCTGTGAAATAACAATCAAGTAATGAAATGCCCCAAGACAACATAAACATAAAAGATAGCACTACAATGTGTAGGTTTATGATGTTGTTCTCGTATTACAAAAACAAGAGAATTCCTCCCTGATATGTGATGGTCAGATAATTCACCAGAGGAAGAACATTTGACATTCCTCTTAAATAGTCAGATTTTTATAGAAAGTATAATCATGGTGCCACTGATCAAATTGGAACCTAGGATCTATTCAAATCAGTCTTCCTATTGCTGATGCCAAAGTTTATATAACTGCTGGTGAAATCTTCACAAGGAAATCAAAAACAGAATGCTTACTAGATCAGTTCAAATAGTGACAGTTCAAAAAGATACTCCCTAGTTGTTTTATGTTTTATCCATAATGTATAAACATGTAAGTATTGAAATAAAAATCTCCAGTACTGAAGAGAGGAATATAGGTATAAAAACTTTTTCATAATATGAAAATAGAATCTTTTGTTGTAGGATTCTTTCAACAATAAACCAAGTTTCATGTGAAGTACTGAATTTTTTTATAAGTTTGATATCACGTGTAACCACAAATACTTTTTACTCAAAAGCAAAGTCAAACTAGATTTAAGAATAAAATGCATAGTTTAATAAAATATTACCCTAATAAAGTTTATTTGTAGTCTTACATAAAGGGCACCCACACTCAAATACTTTGTTCTTCTACCTCTTATGTTCAGGTGTTACTCTCTGGCACACAAGTATAGACCTAAGTCTGTTTTTTCTTACTAGGGAATATCAGGAAGGACAAAGATTAAATATTCCTCATTCTAAAATGAAGATTTCAATATCTCTGTTTTTACTGATTACATATATAATGTACCATCTAGTTAGAATGATCTTTCCTGTTTAGTTAATTGTAATTCATATCTCAAATTTCATCTCAGAAATACAAACTTATAAGGTTCTCTACTGAACTGACAAGATTTGTACTATAAGACAAATGGAGAAATGTCCGGTATCCTTGAATTGTTACTGTTAACTCCACTGTGACATGTTTGTCAGGTAAAAGGAGGAAATCACAAAATAGAAGAAAATACACATTAAATTATAGTATACACAATTGCTTATTATAGTTCTAGTAGATGTTTACATATCAAAGGTAATGACCAACTAAAAAGACAGATTAATATATATTATTTGCATAATTCATTAGGACTATTTAAATAGACTCTTTTTTGAAACGATCATCAGCTTGTTATATCAGGTTTACTTTGTAAAAATATAGTAAAAAGCTAGGTCTATTATGAAGAAAATAATTCAGAAAAACTTCATTACTCATGCTATTTCTATATTTAAGAAAAACTTCATTACTCATGCTATTAGCTGACATTGGAAACAAGCATAAACATAATGGATAAATAACAGTTCCACGCTCCTCAGTATAAGGATGGCAAAAAAAACTTCTGCAGAACATCCCTTAATACAAGATTCTTTATAGGCCAAATACCAGAAAGGCATAGCCATGGCTGTATGAAAGAATCACCTAGAAGACTTAAAACAAACGACTTCATCGCCTAAGTAATCTCCCCAAAATAACAACCGAACACCCACACAAACACGAGCAAATCAACACATAAAATACTGATGTCCACATTCCACTCTGAGGAATGAGCTGATGTAGCAGGTTATCATAAACACTTAATACTGACTTTTTAAAATGCCTTGGGTAAATTCTACTCTGTACCCAGGGTTGTGAACCACTGAAGTATAAATTAACAGTGTATTACATATCTACAGACTGGACATATGAAAGAGATAATATAGACACTGAGAGGCCCACAGATATACAAAGATCCCTAATATGGCAGTATTTGTATGGCTTAGAAGAATGTCCTAAGCCCACAATGTCCCTTAAGATGCACACTGACAAAAATCCACATAAGAAACACAAGAACGAACACAGACACACATACATGCAAAATACACACGCATGCTGGATTCCAGGCTATTATTACTTGATGACATCAACCATTAGATCTTTGTGTTAATTCCAAGCTCACTGTGAAACTTCCTGATAATATTACTTATAATTTTCCCCTAATTTCACAATTGCCTATTGCTATTCTCTAGCTTATTCATTCATTCTGTGAGTATATTAATGACTTTTTGTCTGCTTTGGGTGCTTTGAACAAAACAAAATTTTCAATCTATGAAGTTGACAAGAAAATCACAAAACAGTGTTGACACAATATGCTACCTTACATGAGGTTTTTTAATCTAGCCTGCTAAATTTTCAGTGAAAAATCTCAATGCCGCTGGGGATTTAGCTCAGAGGCATAAGCGCCTCCCTGGCAAATGCAAGGTTATGAGTTCGATCCCTGGTACCGTCCCCTGCCCCAGAAAACAAAAAAAACTCTTCAATTATAATGACTGAAATCACAACAGCATAGGTTGGGGGAATGGACATGTATTCCTACCAGTCTCTGGAGAACAAAGGAAGCAGGGGTACAGGATATATAATAAAGATTTTGTTTTCTAAACAGTGAGGTCAGGAAGATTACAGGAAAATAAGGTCATTTATTTAATAAGAAAAGATATTTGTTACATGCTTATGACCAGAAGAATGAAAGATCTTATCCCTATCTTTGAGAAGCTTCCGAATCTGGGGAATGAAGAAAGAGGTCACAAATTATAACAGAGAAAGGAAGTACTAATATATTACATGCTATGTTTCAGTAATAACTTACTTAAAATCTGCCTTTTTATACACCACAAAAATGACTTGTCACCTAAAATCTGTATTCTTACCATTTTCATAAAGCTAATATACGACAAAACTAACCTTAGAAGCCAATATATATGATTGCAAGTTGATGATTTTGATCCTGAACAATCAGTTTAACACTGACCTTCAAAATAAAGTTATCAGTGGAGAAAAGATACCCTCCGAAAAATGAACAGAATTTTTAGGTCAGAGACATGCCACTTCAAGTTTTTAATAAACTACTGTGTTTCCTCTTACAGAGAAACTGACAATATAGGTATTTAATATTCTTACCCATAATGTCTGATCTATTTATATTAAAGTTATATTTTAATATGGTTAAATATGTCAGTCATCTCTTGTGATTGACTCACAGGACAAAAAAAAAAGAAAAATTACTAACAAATAGATATATATTTCATTTGATTTTTTTACATACATATGTTACTTTTTGAAAAGTAAGCCAACATACCAGCCAAGGAAAGAAGCACTGTCTAAAGATAATTATACCTTTAACTTCCTTTTCAATTTATCAAAAGTAAGTTGTATCTCATTTAACAAGCACTTGCTTACCTCGGACATAGGGGTTCCCCAGAAATCATTCTGAAATAAAGTTTTCAAAGGTGTAGATGGATGCAGATCTTTATTATCCAGTATTGCTGAAACATCATCAAAAACAAAACCACAGAACAGGCTGTTCCAGTAGCAGGCAGTAACCACACCTACTATTAAGGTTACTTCTTTGAGGTTAATATCAGCCATCTTTTCTATAAGTACTTAAAGACAAAAACTGGGGGGAAAAAAAGGGAAAATGAAGTAAACATTTTTCTCAAGTAAGTACAATTTTAGTGGATAATTAAAAAATGCATGTTAACAGTTTCAGAGAAAAGCTCAGTCCCAATACCTCCATTTCTAAGAAGTATTAACTAATAATTTCTCTATATTCCCAAGGCAAAATTCACTATCTCAATTAATTGTTCCTTCAAATGTGCTTTTATACCCTTATTACAGTCCTTGGATATATCACTTAATCTTTGGACCTAAATTTTTAGCTAATGAGATAGTGAACTATTGATCAACTGTCAGAGGTCAGGCTACCTGGGAAGCAGACATGTAACTCTAAACAACTAGTGTGACATGCTATAGGAGAGTCTAAACGTCTTTTTGGGAGAACAAATACTGAGTTATGGTAATCTACTACATTCATGATAATTTGTTATAGCAGCAGCAATGACAACAAAAAATATGTACTTCACAGAGCCAGAAAACCTGAGATGTGAGATACACCTGTGGAATCACGGCCAGATGAAAGAGGAAGAATATGAAATAAAATAAAATAAAAATTCTGTTCAGCAGTAAAAAAGTCCTACCCATGTGGGGAGAGTGGGTACAGATTTAAAAATCAAAGGTATAATTTATATAAGGACATATATAAGAAGGATATACATGAGAAAGAATGAAAGTATCTTTTAAGTAGCTAGGAAGACTATAGAATGTATTACACATTAAAAAAATTGTAAAACCCCATCCAAAAAAACGAATGAAATCAGTTGTACCCTTCAGAAAGTTTTCAACTAAAAGTAAAATTATGTAAGGGCTTCCCTTGAATCCAGAACTCATCATCATCATGGAAATGTACAGACTTACACATTCTTACTAATACCAAGGGGTGGGGGTATACTGATAGTGCCTGCTTAGAAAATGGACAGTGCACAAGTATTTGCTTCTGCTCTCGTCCAGTCCCACACTAAAATGACAGCGAAAGTATTTTAGATAAGGAAGGGCATAAATGTGTAACGATAGAGACAATTGCAGAGAAGAGCATAGTAAATTTCGGAGGATGAAAAAGTTGAAGGATTTATAAGGGACTCGACGGAGAGCGGGAAAGAGAATCTTAATCTGAAGGCAAAGCTGATTGACCAACTGACTGACAGATTATTTTGACTCCTATACTCCTGCGAGAAGCAATCTCAAAAACTGGTTATAAGGATCTTAGACAATAGGACTAGGAGCAGATAAATTTTTTAAAGTTTATACCCCTCTCTTAATTTCCCAAGTAGGAAAACAATAAAAATACTTTAAGTCTTTCAGGTCTTTAAATATTTACTTCCAAAGTCTTTTTAGGAAACTAAGAAAAGAGCGTTTCTAGTGAAATAACAGAGTATTCTAAAAAACAGAAAGACAGGGAAATTGGGGACTAGGATCCAGCATAAGACAGCAACAAAAGAAATCTCCAGAATGACAGCCATGCAAGCAGGTCTGCCAACCACTTCATACTGGAGGTCAAAAAGGTATGATGATCCCAAGAAGATATGATCACTAGAATTACCTGCTGTGTTTAAACACATTGAGAAGAATAATCAATACTCTCAAATCATATGTCTACATATACACAGACATATGTGTGTATATATGCAGTATAATAAGTTATAATTTAGAAAAACAGAAAAACCCTCACGCATTCATCACTGTACAGATAGAAATCACATTTTGTATACAGGTCAGACATCTATTTCCCATAAAATAATCTCAGATCCCCAATCTAGTAATATCATTCACTTAGGACAAACTGGTGTTTGGCCAGATGTTTTAACAGTGGGAAAATTTAAAACTAATAAAAGAAAAAGAAGTGAACTGAACCTTTGGCTTTAATGTATTAAAGTTAGGCTTGGGAATAACATACACACACACACTCACACACACACAGACTTTTTGAGTATTTGCAATATTTATAGAATCTAATATACTGGAGATGGATATACTAGCTTCATAAATGTAATTAAAATATATAATAATGTATAATACATGACAAATTCTTCTGCAATTTCTGGATTTAGGATTTTTAGCTGAAAAATGCAAGAATTTAGCTACGATTATAAAGGGCACTGGAGTGTTTATGAGAACTTGGGAGTTGTTAAAGTTTTAAGGCTAATTTACTAGCTTTATGTGCTGGTGTATATCTAGATGCCTTCACATTTGAAAGATGACTGGATCATGGTGGTGCGATAATTATCAGTAGGTTAGTTCACTGATGACACTGATGATTTTATAGATAACTTGCTGTTAGAAGGTTGGATTTGGTTGGGAGAGGTGGGTCATTGTGGGGTGTGGCCTGGGTATGAACTTGGGTCAATTCCTAGTACTAGTAAAACAAAAAAAAGAGGGAGAACTAAAAGTCTGTGTAGATATTTATGAAACTTTTCCAACTGGGCACAGGATGCTGTAAAATTTTACAGCATTAAAAACAAAGGATTCTAAAAAAACAGGAATGAAAACTAGAAATTTTTTTCACACTTCCTGTTCCTTTCTTCACTTTCTCTCTGCTTCCCTGCTGCTACACTGTGAGCAGCTCTGCCATGCTATCCTGCCTGGGAGCTAGCCCAATATAGACTGAAACCTCTACAAACTGTGATCTGAAATAAAACTGTTCTCCTTTAAGATGTGGTTGTCGGGTATTTTCTCCCAGCAATGAAGAAAGTAACTAAGACACTCTATAATTATAGTTACTGAAGTGTGGTCATGTACTAAATAATGTTTTGATCAGTGTCAGAGTACATATAAGAATTCCGTAAGATTATACATTCTGGTGATGTAGCCACTTTAGTTTGCATAAATACACCCTATGATGTTCATTCAATAACAAAATAGTCTAAAGATTCATTTTGCAGAATACAGTCCCAACATGGTGATGTATGACTATATTGAGATAGTTTGGTTTAAACTAGTTATACAAAGTATTTCAATAAAAATATATTCTAATGATAAATGTAGTTTCAATTTAAGGCAATTTAATCAAGTTTTACATACGTAGCTGATTATAGGAGTTGAGTTCTCTCAACTTGAGTTACCTTTTATTAAAAAATAACATATTACTTTACAAACAAGATAAAATTCTTAGGCTTAAATTTTAATGAATCCAGGTTATAAAATATTGGCTAAACAAACTGAGATGGATTCCATGATTTCTAACTAGCTAGGTAATAAAAATTTTAGTCATTTAATTTGTAAAAATTTCATTCAATAACTGAAATGCTCAATTCTAATGTAATGATTGAAACTCTGAACTTAATTCTAACTTTGAAAATTGTTTTCTGCCCCTCCCTTGGGATCACTACAAATGAGAAACTGCTTGTCACGGAACAGGGATATTACCTATTCTTTCTTCATCTAGAGGTAGCACCTTACATTTGTTAAAAATGGTTTTTGAATATTACAGTGTAGTTGAATAAAGAGGGAATAAAGACCAAAAAAGAAAAAAAAAGTGCTTACCTGATCACTATATTCAAAGATGAGACTCTCACAGGTGCTTGATTTGGGAAATGAAACCCAAATCACTAGACATTGATACCTGAAATTCCCTTTATCTCTATTTCATCTTCTTTCATCAAAAGATATTTATTCTCTTCTTGGGAACAGTTGATCTTGAGCTGTCCTTTGGTGAGGTTTTTTGTAATCATCATCTCTCTCTCTCTAATCTTTACTCTCACAAGTGACACTTTTGGGCAGAACTGCAGACAACTCTGCAACTGAGTTCCTGAGCATAACTTTAGAACGAGGACTCTTTCTTTCATATTAAGCTCTTCTGAGGAATCTTTTAAAAGGTATTTATTTTGCTCCTTTGCAAACCATTTAAATGAGGAGTTTTGGAAGCATCAAGTCAGTTTAATCAATGAGGTGAAAATATTCACTGACTAGACAGAACATGAAGATGTTTACTATTCATGATGACCACTGTGATGGTTAGTTTTCAATGCTAACTTGCCTAAACTATACTGTAGTAGTACTCAATTAAACACAAATTTAGGTGAGCAATCAGTCAACTTTAAAGGGATCATGCTTGATAATGTGGATGGACCTCATTCAATCATTTAAATCATGTTATGAGCAAAACTGAAGTTTCCCTGAAAAGAAGAAATTCTGCCTCAGGGTTGCAGCATCAGGTCTTGCTAAAGTTTCCAGTCTGCAATATGATTTAGATTTAGTAGCTTCATAATCCTTTAAGACAATTCTTGGGATAAACATCTTTTTTGATACACACATATGTTCTCTTGGTTGTGCCTGGAATCCCTCATGTACCTCCAACTATCTTGTGATAAGAGATAAATATATACAGAATATTAGCTTTGAAACAGTCTCTGCTACTCATAGTCACATCTTTTAATAGGTTAGTCTGGGCTCCTTTAAATGGTGACCACAGGGCAGCAAAAGGGCAAGACCAATGCACAAGCCCTTTTCTGAAAATAACCAGTTTACCGTTTTTGTTTTGTTTTGTTTTTTTTTTTTAACTATCAAGCAGTGTAATAAAGCATCCAGAAACGATGTGGAGGGATTATACACAAAGACTAGGATAACATAATTTTTAAGATTCACCAAGGGACTGTAATATGAGAGAAAAGAAGAGAGTCAGTCCTAGTGCATGCCATAAACTCAGCTGTGCAGCCATCTTAGGCTCTCTCTAAGAATAACCTGCAAGGTACGGGGGGAGGAAGAAAAGGGTTAAACAGGGTATTGACAAAGGTAGACATGGTCCACTGGGGATTGTAGCAATACAGCAGGACACTGTTGCTAGTTGTAAAACCTTCTAGTGTTTTCTAGGCACTCAAGCACACTCACAGATGCATACAGTCCAAGTGGATGGGATGCTAACAAAAATGTCTCTTTATACAGTTTGAATGTGCCTGAAGATCACTCATCAGGCACATTACAGAGATATAAAATACAATTCCTTCAAATACAAATGTATCGAGTGATCAATTTTTGTAATAATTTAACAATGTAAGCGTGGAAAAGGTAAATCCATGGAAAAATTTTATATGAATTTGGAAATCCTTAGCCTAGGAAGTTCGTCTGGTTCAATTTCCTGGGAAGTTTTCATTATGATTATATCCCCTTAATTTTCATACAATTAGATCACATTTTACTATTTTAAAGTTTGTGATAGGAAATAGGGAGATAGCTCTTTTGCAAATGGGAAGGGGACCAAGAAAAGGAGTGAGGAGGAAGGGAAAGGTGGGGAAGGAGACCTAAAAAGAATCAAGATTTGTTATACACATGTACCAAGTCCCCACAATGAATGTAATCATTATGCACTGTGACTATGTACAAACAAAAATAAAAATCATTGAAAAAAATGAAGCATTAAAAAAAGTTTGCACAACTTTGGCCACCAGTTTGCAAAGTCTGTATTCACCTTGACTCGGACTAATTTTTCTAGTCTCTTCATGTTGAAGGAAGACAAGTATCCGCTTGTTGCACACTAATTTCTCTCCCTGAAAGCAAGGCTAAACAAAACCTTTACTAGTCATAGAAGATACTAAGTTTCTTAAGGTCACACTTCATTTTAGACACTGTAAAACCAAGCTACCATTCATTTTCTTGATAGGCCAGAGAAAAGGAAGTACCATTTTAGGAATATAAATTGGTACAAACAACAGAAGTAATAATTATAAAGGCAAGCCTACTCGATGAGGCGATTTTAGTTAGATAAAACTGCTCATAAAAAGGGAAGAAACAAGACAAGTTCAGGAAAGTGATACTGTAACAAGAATATTTATAAACTTATCACAAAATCATCTCAATAAAAATTGGCTGATGCAGAAAATCTGACAACAAATAATGGAGCGTTTGTTATTTTCCTCAAAGTCAGATCATGAGTTAATGAACTAGGACTTGAATTAAATTCCCTAATTCACAGATACCATTTATAAAGCATAAAGAGATAGACCATGGATAACTTATTTTCTACTGTATCCCTAGTGTCCAGTATAGCGTATGGGCTCAATAGTATTGTTAGGATGAGTTAAAGAATAAAATTTAGGCAATTCTTGTTTTGAGTCAGGACTGCATTAGTTATTAGAAAATTACTTAACTTCCCTGAATTTATTCTCATTTTTGAAAAATGAGAATAAAATTTACCACTAGACCAACCAAGACCAACTATCTTGGATTGCTAAGAATATAAATATGAACAAGAAAGTGAGGCAAGTAGGGGTAGAAAAATTCAATGCAAACAAAACTAAGCAAATAGAAAGTAAATAAAAAGAAAACAAAATGCTACAGTTAAAAAAACTAAACTCCTAATATGAAATATGCAGCAATAAAATAGTATTGACATCATACATGCTTGAGAAATACT
>RJWM01017346.1:0-43367 GCA_004363535.1 Dasyprocta punctata | reverse complement strand
TTATATAAGAAGTTACTTCACACCTTTGCCTCTGACTCAGAAACTTAGCATCAGTCCAATTCAAAACACAGACTGCCCCATCTGTGCAGCAGTTCACATATATATATAGCATTGAGGTACATTTAGAGTGCTGGTACTAATTCCAACCTTATGCGTATATTTTCTCCCTAAAATATACTAAATAGGACAGGAAGCCTCCAAGAGACATGTGCGGCATGATGGTGCTGAGTGGCTTTGGATCCAGGAGTCAAGGCATTCAGGTGGGAAAAGACACAGAAAGATTATAGTATCAGTGTATGTTCCTGGAGGTCCATTGATTGTAGGGCCAGAACACCACAATAAGAGAAATCACAGTAGAGTTTAGTAGACAATGGAAATTGCCATGTCAAATTTCCTTCTGAATACAGATTCATAAGAAAACATAGTAAACATGGTAGAAGTAGGAATGTTAGGAAACCAGGGACAACCTTACACACTCTCTGATAAAGAAGTGAAGACTGGATAAGTTTACCTGTTTCTGCTCTTTCTTATTTGACATCCACTGCTTCACAGGCTCTGCCACTGAAATTCCTTTATCTTGATATAGTCTCCACCAGCCTGGTGGATCACATTTATAGTCCTGGTTGTGTGAATAACTTTTATTAAGTGGCTATGGATGTTTTTATATGCTTATCTCTCCCACCTCCACAGTTCCTGTGATAGCTTCTGCCATGAATTGCACATTCTTTTATCTGCCTGCCTCATCAACATTTCTACTTGATGATAAAATATGCATTTCAAATATTATATAGACATATGCAAGTATTCCTTTTCTCTCTAGTAATTTTGTTTGCCTTGAAATGTGTTTTGTCAAATAGGAAGAAAATGATAGATACATGATTAATATTTAGCTTACATGTTTTGTCCATTTCTTTTTTATTAATGCATCCCCTAAAACCATGAGCCAACATCACCCCTTCCTCTTTTAAATTATATATGTTGGATATTGAGTCCTAGCAATGAAAAGCTGAACAACACCCACGTCTCTACCATGCAAGTGAAGAGACTGGATTTTCAAATATTGCTGGTATCCTCAAATCAATTCTTTGCTACTATCTCAACCACTAGCCTCTCCCTTTCTCTTCTCGAAACTTCCTTCTCCCTGAACTTCTGGCACTGTTTAATTTTACCTCCTTATGTATTTTAAAAGACAAGGGACATTGTATAATTATACATGTGTGTGTTTTGGTGTTGGAGGACATATCACTTTCCACAACTTTTAATTATTGCAAATAATTTTTGCAATTTTTATAAATCTTTGTACATACAGAGATTTTTACACATGTCTTAGACACATGTGTGCATGCATGTGCCTAGGTAGGGCTAATCTTAGACCTTTTGATAGGTATTTGTTTGACATTAAAGAATAACACAACTGGTTTCAAAAGTGGTCTACATATAGGGCTGCATATAAGAGTTACATATAAGATATTTCATGAGGGCCGGGAGTTTGGCTCAATGGCTTAAGTGCCTGTCTGGCAGCCACGAAGTTGTGAGCTCGATCCCTGGTGCCACAAAAATAAATAAATAAATATAAATAAATAAATATAAAGATATTTCATATACACTCCATTACTAGGACTCAGTCTTGTTTTAGTTACTCAGGTGAGTGGACAGTGCTATTACAATTTTAAATTGCAATTCCCTGATTGATAATGAAGCTAAGCACATTTTAATCTTTTGATTAAACATTTCATATCCTTTTTTGTGGAGCATTATTTAATTCCTTTCTTCTTTAATCTTTCAAATTGTATGTTGTCTTTGTAATGATATATAGGTACATTCTATGTTTTGTATATTATGAACGTCTTCTCCCTTCTTCGTGTTGTCTTTTTCTCTATATATTTTCTGAAGAGTAAGTTTTTAATTTAATGTGGTTCATTTGCTGGTCTGTGTTTATAGCCAATGCTTACCATTTAACAACCATTTCCCTACTCTTTAGTAAGACAAAAATACTCTCCCAAAAATATCTTTTGGAATCACATTGCTATGCCTTTTCAATTTAAGTCTGTAATCCTTTTGGAATTTACTGTTCATGGAGCAAAGTAGGAGTCAAATTTTATTTTGTATTTCCATATGGAGATATAATTGAAATAACACCATTTATTGAAATAACTGTCTTTTCTTCAGTACTATTTGCCATAAATGAATTGTCCATACAGATGTAGATCTGTCTGAATTTGAATTTTCCAATAATGTTTCTTTAAAATACATGATAATTAAGCAAACATCAAACTGTCCTTTCAGTAGCTGTGTGATTAATCTCGGTATCTAGGGGAGCAACTCCTCCCTCCATCTTGTCTCTCCCGTGGCAGTCTTGGCTATTTTTAACTCTTTGTGTTTTCATGTAATTTTATAGATTCGGATTGAAATTTCTCTCTGTCTCTGTCTCTATCTCTCTCTCTGTCTCTCTGTCTCTCTGTCTGTCTCTGTGTTACACACACACACACACGAACGCACACATACTGGTTCAGATTTTGATAGAAATTGTGCTGTATCTGTAGATCAAACTGCTGTAATTGAGCTATTTTTTAAAATTGAACTTTTTAAAAGTCTTTAACCATGGAATTTCTGTTCATTTAATTTTGGTTTAATCTTACTCAAGGTATTTTGAAAATTCTGTACCTTACTCATCACTCATTAGAAATTTTTTAGGCAGTTGATATGCTTCGTGGTATATAAATATCTAAAATTTCATCTCCCCCTGTGTATTTCTGGCTTTTACAATTGATAGGTAATTGTGAATATGCGTCAGTCATAATCATAATAACTTATCTACTTTACTTTTAACTTGCACATAATCAAATACTATAAGATGCACTGTTGTTCTATTTGGTTGCTTAGTAAAGTGTGGATGTGTGTGTGTGTACATGTCTGTCTGTCTCTCTGTATTGTTAGAATTGTTTTTAAAATACAAGGACATGTAGGAAGGCTTTTTAATATAAGGATAGTCATTGACCTTAGACAAATAACTTATCTTCCTAAATTATTTTTAGAGTGGATGTGAAACCAAAACTCCACTCAGATCATTTTTTAAGTCTCCAAACTTTCTCTTCTCCAGTATATGAAACTAGTCCTTGAATTTAAGATCCATCCTAAAATCCAAGTTAATCTCATGTGTGGGCCTCTAATTTAATTCCATGTATTAAAACCCTATTTCCAAAAGTCACATTGATAGTTACTAGGTATTAAGAGTACAACATATCTATCTAAGCTACTATAGATTGTAAGTAAAAAGAGTAAGTCAAAGTTACTACACTTGATAGATTGAACAATAAATTTAAGTATTCAATGGAAATGTCCTATTCTTAAAAAAATATGATATAAATAGAATTGTGGGTATTATGCTGATTATGTATCACAGAATTACCACCAACAGGCCGGGGATGTAGCTCAGCAGCATAAGCACCTGTCTGGCAAGTGCCAGGTACTGAGTTTAATTCTGGTACCAAATTTCATTTGTCGAGAGAAGTAACCATTCCTTTTATTTATAATTCTGTGAAATCTGTTTATTTGAATGAATAATATGCATTTAGATGTATTAACTTTTGCCATTTGGTAGTCTGGTCTTTGTTTCATTTTATAAAGAATTCCTTCAGCTACTTTGTTGTGAAAGGAGTTTTAGAATATAATTACTTTTGTTTTCTTCAGCTGATTTTTATTTTATTTTAGATAAGAAATACACAAAAGTGGCCGAGGATTTAGCTTAGCAGCATAAGCACCTGCCTAACAAGTGTGAGGTCATGAGTTCGAGCCCCAGTACCAAAACCAAAACCAAACAAAACAAAACAAAAAACCCAAAAAAAACACACACAAAAGATTTATGGCTTATTTTAGTCTTTCAAGGTCAAACTTTTTTGTTTTTATTTAGTTTCCTTCATGTTGTACATTCCATTTTACTTTAAAATTAACATTAATTTTTGCAGGAATTCCTGTCAAAAATGGAAAATCACAGAAATTTGCATTCTTACCCCCAGTACAAGTGCAGTATTTCAGAGTTTCCCTCTCAAAACCTCTACATACTTCTTCTACTACAGCATACTATCTGATCACCCACTAATATTAATGATTAATGACCAATTCATTTTAATATTTTAAATTTTTATATTTTTATTCCGAAATGTTATTAAAAAAGCAAGGTAAACACATTCATATTTCCCTGTAAAATTTTATTTTTTGTGAAATACATACCAAGACAAAACTATCCTTTTTTATGATCAGATAAGTAACATTTCTAAAAAAATAATGTTTTTTTCTAATAATGATGAATTTCATTGAGTTGACATTTCCCAATGATAAACAAAAATAAAAAGCTAATAACACTAAAGCTCAAAGATGAACAGGATAATTACAAGAAATTTGTAGTAGAACTCAGAACTGATTCCCTGTCAATCAGTTAACAAGGATTTATCTGCTGTCTCCTTCTTCTCTTCCTATTAGTGCTCCAGATCATATATTAATATGTTCCAATAGTTCCTGCAGGCCCTTAGGTAATGCATATTAATAATACAACACAGGCAGATAATTTGGTTAATGAATCTTGGTCTATTAGGGTATCCTCATATTCATCTTACATTTGAGGTGATTCAATGCTTAGAACAAAGTTGTATCATATAAAAAGACTGTCACAAATTTTCATTTACTTCCAAAATTATAAGATTTTTTCTAAATCCCATCACAGGAATTGCATGATAGTCATAAAGAATCAAAATGGAATACAAAGAAATATTTCCATGGTAGTGAATAAGTGTCCCTAACCTAAATTCAACAATGCTCCAGAGTCAAAACTTTTTGAGTGCTGGATAATATGACCCTACATGTGAAAAACACCACACTTGACTTTATTGGACAAATGTGTCGCAACAATATTTTGTGAAAGTTAGTATGACAGAAATGAATTTCTTCTTAGACTTGGATCTCATCCCTAAATGTCTCATCCTACATGTACAAATATTACAAATTTCTAAAATGTTCCAAATCTGACATCTACTTGGTCTCAACATTTTTAACAAGGGATACTCAATTTGTGTTTAGAATATCTATCTTATTTAATAGATATTAGACATTCCTTATTATTCTAAAAATGGAAAGATCACATTGGGACAAGGTGGCATTACTTTTCTCACATTTAGCTTGGGTCGTAAAAATCAATGAGTTCCAGTTAAAGATCTGGAAGACCTGAAAGAATATTATATTATAAAAGTATTCAGATGTAATTGACTGTCAAGAAGAAATAAGAAAAATAGTTTTTCGATATGTCATCATTGAAAATCATTTCGTTTTCTAGTAGCAGATGTGGGATAATGTGAAATTTAACTGTTCCTTCCTTTCCAAGTTCACTACAAAATTTATTTTTATTATTTTTATATAAGACATTTGTATAAATAATTTAACCTACTAAATATTCATAGTTTGCCAGTTTTCTATGTAGTGGTACAAAACAAAACTTAGCAATGACAACTAATTTAGACTCTAATTTTGAAGATAAAGCATAAGACAAAAGGTAGACACATAATAATTGCATGAATTTACATATGCTAGATATATTTAGAATTATGACATACTTATAGATATTCTAATTACATTAATGTGCAGACAAGAATAATTTAAGATTTGTGGTAGATTAGGGAATTCATGGGCTTAATTATAATGTGTGTCTTGAAAGATGTTGCCATTGAATTCTACCCATTGAATTCTTTCATTTGATAGAATAGTTTGAATATGACAGTATTAAGCGTGACAACTTGTGTGTGAATTGCCTCTTAAAAAAATTACAACTACTTGAAGTTTAAGAACATTTGAAGTAATGTCCCCAAAGTTGTGGAAAACCATAGAAAGTTAAACAGCATCCAATACCATTAGAAATATCATTGTATAACTTAATTACTACTACTTAATTAATACTAATTTTCTAAGTAAATTTGATAAATTTACCAAGTATATATGGAATTTTACACATTTGTGGGATAAATTCTACTAAATATACTTTACTAATATACTCTACTAAAAAATCATGGTATCAAAACACGTGTGAATACAAATTGTTAAAAAAAAATCAGAGAAGGTAAAATACACTTATAAGCTTATTTCTACATCAGCCAAATTTGCAGCCATGAAGAACAAGATAGGGAGAATTTTGGTTTAGCTTCACATGACATTCAGAAGCAACTTCATTTGAAAGTGTGAAAAATGCCATTTTTCTTCACAGTTGTATTTTGCATGTGGATTGCTGCATAGATCCCATTCACAAGTCTTTTGAACACTAAGTACTCTCTCTGAGTGTAGGAACTGAGATAAACCTCATCAGCAAGTTGTCCAGGGTGACAAAATCCTGCTTCTACCAGTTTCCTGGCTTTTTCTATCTGCTGCCAGCCACAGGAATAGCTAAGCAACATGAGACTGTTTCACATGGTGAAGATTTTTTAAAACAATAATGATGACGCCCAAGTGAGAGTGTGGGATAGTCTCGTCGGGGTGTCATTGTTAGTGTGCTACCTCTTGCTTGCTCAGGGAGAATATCAATTTCTGTTCCAGGAGTCAAGTGTTTTCAGCCAGGCATTTCAGACTCACCAGAAATCTTCCAAAAGTACGCAAGCCACACCCATACAGTATTTGGTTTAGGGGTTTTGGGCTATAGTTTGGTCAGTTTTTTTTTTATTAATTAATTATTTTTATTTTTTTACATTAAGTTCACTATCTCATGATGATACAGATAACTGCTCAGGAATCACTAACCTGGAAGATTTCTCTGTGCCTTGATGATACCTGCTCCTGTTTCAGGGTTCTCATACCTCCGATGTACTGTGTTTCTAATTCTGAACGACAAGTTAATTTTATATTCTCATCTGGTAAGATATTTTTCTATGGGTTTTCAAATGTACTTTATCTCTTAAAGTCCTGGAAACATGGACCTTAGCTGTTTTGAATCTTCAGTTGCTCTGAGTAGAGATCAAATAGCTATTCGAACACTTCTCACTGTGTGCTTCTTGGATCTCTGAAGATGAACTTGGCAGTTTTTCCTGGGGACGTTTCCTAAAGGTTCCCTTTGGGGAGATTTGTTAGACATGCTATGTGTGTCACCTCTTAATATCTATGTCTCTTTAGGGTAACTTCAGGCCGATAAAGCATAATTCAGACACACAGAGCTTAGCTTGAGAGAACTTGATTTTAAAAACATAAGAGATGATGATTTTGAATATATGCTGCAAAAAATTAATTTGAGGTTGTTGTTGCTATTATTGTAGAAGGCATCAATTTCCCCAAAAACTTTCACTTCAGTGCATAATCCTAGAGACATATTTGGGAAGATCTGGCTTGGGGAGGTGGATGGGAAAGCAGAGAGCAAGAACGGGTGACCCTGTGGCTCAGGAGACATTGAAAAATGTTCTCACTTTTAAGCACAGGCCAATTCTATATACTGATTTCAGTACCTTCATGAAACTTGCCTATAGGTTGACAGCCTTATGCAGGCTTCAATTGCTCTCCAGTATTAAAATACTGATTTATGTGTGTGAAAAAAGTGACCCTAATTGCCTTTCTTTTCCTGTTGAAACTATGTAGCAACCAAATGTGTGCTTTGCCACTTGACAATTTCATTTAATCAGTATTTCCTTTAGTTTTATTGGCTAAGTCAGGTATTAGAATATTTCATTTTAACTGTGTTAAAAATGTGATTCATTTGACTTCATCACTGAAACAGACTTGATCAAAGGCCTGTACAACAAAAGACACCTCACATTGTTTAATTGCTTTCTTTTATTGTTATCAAGGCGATGTCTACTGCAAAGCAATATTATGCAAATTTTCTTACAACTCAAAACCTATGGTGCAGCACATGCAGACTTCTAATATTTCAAGCAATTATAACCCTTCCATATTTCATTCTTTTTTTTTTACATTTTTCATAGTATGAACCTAAAATAATTTCCTGGCAAATACAGATTCTCATTCATTACTAGAAGTAAGAGAAGGGAGAAATGGAAATAAAATCAAAATCTTTTTATCATGTTATAAAATGCAAGTAACATATTAGTATTTTTTCCAACATATGAGTAAAACTTCACCAAAGAGGATAAGAAAAAATATTTGGAGTAGAAGAGGAAAGCTTTTTTTAAAATTTATTATTACATATTTGTAGTACATAATGATTGCACTCATTGTAGGGAGCTGGTACATGTGCACAACACATCTTAATACTTTTGTTCCCCTATTCTCCCTCCCACTCAGTCTGCTTCTAGATCCTCTTTCAACTTGCAGAAAACCTATCTCCTCACACCATATTGTCTATTTTTACTTAGAAATTTCAATTATTTATATTTAGGGTCTCTCAAATAAGAGATGTTATATGATATTAAAGTTTGTGTGTCTAATTTGTTTCACTTAACATTATGATATCAAGGTACATTCATTCTCCTAAAAATGACTCATATTTATCCTTCTTTATGATAGAGTAGGATTCCATTTTGCATTAACAGTATAATTTTTTGTCTATCCATCTATTGGTGGATAAATGAGCTTTATCCAGAATTAACTATTATAAGTTGTGCTGCTATGAACATGGATATAAATGTATTACTGTATTATGGTATTTTTAACTCTTTGAGGAAGATACCTAGATGGATAATAGCTGAGTTGAATGAAATTCCTTGCTTTAGTTTTTTGAGTAACCTCCATTCTGATTCCCATAGTTGTTGCACTAGTTTAGTTTCCTACCAACAACACGGCAGGGTGTTTTTGCCCTGCATGCCCTCTACCACTTATCATTTGGTTGCTTTATGATAACCATTTTTTCTGGAGTATAACAAAATGTCAATGTTGATTTAATTTGTATTTCTCTGATGGCCAAAGATAGTGAACATTTTTTCATGTGTTTATTGGCTATTTGATCCTGTTCTCAGAAGAGCCTCTTCATTAAAAAACAAATAGATAAGAAGAAAGAAAGAAAAGGGATGGGGATTTAGCTCAGCAGTGCAAGTGCAAGGCCATAAGTTTGATCCCCAGTAAAAAAAAAAAAAAAAAAAAAAAAAAAAAAGTCTATTCATGTAAGTGCCCATTTTTATTGAGTCTTTTGTTTTGGGACATCTGGGAGGGGGTTGTATCTTTTATATGTTGCATCCTAGATGTTAGACCTCTGTCTGAGTTTTAGCTGGCAAGGTTTTTCCCATTCTACATAGAAACCTATCTGTTTTTATGTCTTCAAGAGTTGTATCTATTTTATCTCTCAGTTGATAAAGTGCTACTGTTTTAGTATTTAGGTTTTTGATCCATTTTTATTTTATTTTGGTACCTGATGATAGAGATGAGTCTAGATTTAATCTTCTGCATGTGTGTGACTAGTTTTGCCAGTACATTTGTTAAAAAAGTTCCCATTCCTCCAGAATATGTATGTGGTCCCTTTGTCAAAGATGAGACGACTCATTGTGTCTGGGCTTGCTTCTGGATCCTCTGTCCTGTTCCACTGCTCCACATTGTGTTTTTGTGCCAGTACCATGCTGTTTTTATCACTGCAGCTTGGTAACATAGCTTCAAATGCTGAATTGTGATACCTCCTGCTTTGCTTTGGTTGTTCATGTTTGTTTTTGTTATTCTAGGGTCTCTTCTGTTTCCACATGAATCTTAGGATTTTTTTCCAGTTCTCTGAGGAGTGCTGTTGATATTTTGATTGTAATTATATAAAATAGGTGTACATTTTGGGCAGTATGCCAATTTTGATAATATTACTTCTACCTATCCAGGAAAAGGGAATCTTTCTATTTTCTGTTGTCTTTTGAATCTCATTGTTCAGAGTAATGTAATTTTTGTTATAGAGGTCTTTCACTTGCTTGGTTAGGTTAATTCCCAAGTATTTATTTTTTCAGGAATTTTTATGAATGATTTTTAAAAATTTTTTTCTTGATAGCTTTATTATTGCAAGAAAAATACTATTCTTTTTTGGTGTTGATTCTGTATCCTGCTATATTAATGACGTTAGCTACTATTTCTAGAGTCTTCTGGAGGTTGATTTTTTCAGGTCTTCTATGCAAAGAATGAGGTTGTGTATAAATAATGATAGCTTGATGACTTCATTTTACCTATGTATCAATTTTATTTATAATTGTTTCATGTATTTTACTGAAAAGGAATGGTGATGGTAGATAGTCTTGTTTTATTCCTGAGTTTATAGTAGAATATAGTAGAAACTTTTCCCCACTTAATAGACTGGTAGCAGCAGAATTTTCATAAATGATTCTTAGCATATTGAAATAAGATCCTTCTATTTCAATTTTCTTCAGATTTTTTTTTTTAAATCATGAATGATGCTAGAGTTTTTCAAAAGCTTTTGTGGCTATATTGTCATGATGGTGTGATGTTTGTGTGTGCTTCTGTTTATGTGATGTACTACATTTATTGATTTATCTATGTTGAAACTTGCATTCCTGGAATGAAATCTACCATGTCATGAGAAATGATGTTTTTGATGATTTTTTTTTTGCAATCTTTTTTGTGACTGGTTAAGAATTTTTGCATCTATGTTCTTTAAAGAGTTTGGTCTTAGAGGGTTTAGATTTTTTTTCTTTCCTTTCTCTATTCAATTGTGTGTTTATATGGCTTTGAAATAAAAGTAAAATTAGTTCCCAGGTATGAGTTTTAAAGTATTCCTTTCTTTTCACATTCATTAAAAATTCTGAGAAGTATTGCCATTGTATCTCTTGTGAAGTTCTTTTATATCTTAGGAACAAGTCTTTCATCTCATGGGACTTTCCATATTTGGTGGGTTTTTATTACTGCCACAATTTTGTTGCTTATTTTTGGACTGTCCAGAGTTTCCATATCTTCTTGGTTCACTTTTACAAATACACATTTGTTGAGAAATCATCTTCTTCTAGATTGTGCAATTTACTGGAGCACAAGTGCTCATACTAGATACTAATAACCATATGGATTTTCATGATATCTGTTGTAATTTTGCCTTTTTTGTTTTCACATCAAATAACATTGATTAGTGTGTTTTTCTATCCTTCTTCTGGTATGTTTGGTTAAGAATTTTTGTCTTTTATTGTACTGAAGAACCAACTGTGTTACACATTGATTCCTTGCATATTTAAATCAATTTCACTAATTTTCACTCTCATCACTGAGAGATGGGTACTATATCATGTTGTCTTAGATCTCCCTGGTGATCTAAAACAACAGAAGAACACTGACTATAGTCTGGCTCTGGTGAATCTCCTTTATTCCTGTGTTTCCTCAGATGCAGTGCACAACTTCCCACAAGCAAGTTATGCATTTCCTAGGACTCCAGGCTAGTGCTCCAGATGCTCCACAGCCCTGTGGTGAGGGCAGGGAGGGTCCCTTGCCAGCACAAAATGGTTGTTGGTGGGCTGTGTTTTAAACTATCTCAAATCTCCCAGTTGTTTGGGAAAACCTGCTCTGGTCTGGCTCTCCTGTATCTCTCTTTTTCCTCTGTGTCTGCCACACTACTGTCCACAACTCCTTGCCAGGAAGTTCTGCATTGCCTATGACTCACAACATTCAACCACTCTGTGGTTAGGGCAGGGGGTTTTTCTTGATGACGTTGATGGCAGAATGCCACAGTCACACAGCAGTCCCTGGTGTTTGAGAGGATGATGGGGCAGAGAAATTACCTGTTTTATAGCACTGGCTCTTTCTTCTCTGTGGTTGCTTCTCTTCAGTGGTTGCTGTCCTTGGATTTGCTAGAACACTGATTGTAGTTTTCTACCATGCTCCATTTCCTCTTCCAGGGGAGAGGGAGAGTATGCCATGAGTCTGACCTCTGTAACTCTTGCTCCTTCCTTGGGAGGAATCACTCACAAAAAGTTTTCCCCGCTCTGAAATAGTAGGAGGAGCATGGACCAGTGGTTATCATGCTTCCCTTTCTCAATCACAATGATGTTTGATTCCATCTAGTGTACTTCTTTATATTAATTCTTTATATCTCAGTATGTATGCCTCCCCTCTTTCAGAATATCTGCTTTATCTGGTAGTGCTTCTTCAGGTTTCTCTCACACATCTCCATCTCTAATCATCTATGTTGAAATCCAAGAGAAAATATTTTTTAAATATCCATGTACATCCCATATGCTGGATTCTTATAGAAAATTTTGTAAACCTCTTCTTTAGCCAATCTTTTCTCTTTTCCCTCTTACTTATTCCATATTTATTCCACTGAATCCAAAAACATTGATTTTTTTTTCTCAACTCTTTATTTGTTAGGCAATTCTATAAGTACTACTTAGTCTACATTTAGTGAATGGCACCTCTTCGCATGCCCAATTTTACTTCCACTGTTCAAGCCTTCACAAAATAAGAATTGCGATGAGTGGTTTCTTAGGTTATGGGTACTGGAGATAGAAGAACTTAAATACTGTTGTATGAAGGTGAACAATTTACCCCATGCCTCTTAGTCTCTCCTGATCACTGACTCACTTACAGATACATTGTAATATTTAAAGGAAATAATTCATGAAGAAATTTCACATGGAGTTTGCATACAGTAACACTCCATAAACAATAGTTACTACTCATAATATTAAAAACACTAAACCTCAACTGATAAATAAAAACTGTGATGCTTTATTACAAAGGTGTTAGGCAAACTAAATGACATAATGCATAAAGGTAGCACATCTTGTGAAATGTAATCACTGTATATACTAATTACTATTTCATGTGAAATGTACAATAATTATCCTGTTTTTGTTTTATTAGATGTGGTTTGATTTTATGATTTTTAAAAGTTTTTCAGCATTTCTGAGTTTAGTATCAGTGTGGTATTTCTAAACATCCAAATCACTAGCTTTTTTAAATACTTGAAATAATTTGTACCAATTCTATATCATTGATCTTCAACTTTCTTCTTCCAAATGACGTATAAATACTGTCTGAATACCTACACAAATACATACATGCATTAAATTAAAAATAAACCTTCACTGGCAACCATATCTGGGCTAGTGAAGTACATAGTATCTTGGTAGCTTTTAGGTTTTATTGTTGCCTTCGTCTTCTCTCTTGTATCCCCTTCTCCTTGCATTCTCCTCACTCCAGGATCATACTTCCATCTTGCAGATGCACTGTTACAGTTCCCCTCAATCTTTCCCTATGGTTAAAGCAGCTGTGTCTTCAAAACAAACCACATTGTCTCTGATCTTGGTTATCACTATTTTTTTTTGCCAATTACTATGACCAGAGTAATTGCTTAGTGTAAGTGGCAACACATAGCACACCTCTGCAGGTTCCAAGGTGAAGTAGTGTAATTTGAAGGCCCTAATATGGTAGGAGATGGAAAAGGCCAGGCATCTCAAATGAAGATTTTATCTTTTGTTTAAAGCGGTCATGAATGGAATGGGGTACAGGGAAATCCAGCAAATTCCATTTGAGCATATAATCATGATACTCAACATGTGTTACTTGTCTCCACTTATGATTTTCATTGGAGAGCTGATGCATCATCTTTTTATTGTGTAAAGGTAATTGGATTTAAATGAAATAAAGAAAAAACAATAAGCCTTCCTGAAGTTACTGCGAAGTATTTTAAAAATGAACATCTTTCATTGTGTATTAGTCATATTCAGAACTCTGAGACAAAGTAACATATACCTGCAACTTAGAGGAAGGAGACTTTACCTTTTATCTTGGTTTCACAAGATTGAGTCCATGGCCGGCTGGCTCCATGGAAGAATGGGCATGGTGGAAGGTCATGGCAAACAGAGAAATTGCTCACTGCATGGCAACCAGGAAGCATAGAGAAAGGAAGTGTCAGGGCAAAGAATATACCCTTCCATGTCTTTCTCCTACTAACCTACCTCCTCCAACTGGACACAACCCTCTGATAGAACTTTCAGTTCTGTATCATCAATGAATGAATCCACTGATGAGTGTAGTATCCCCATGAGCCAATCACTTTCCAAAAGCCCCCTTTCTGACCACATGAGATTCTTGGGGGGATGATGTTTAAAATCTAAATCATACATGCACCTCACACATGAGTGTGTCATGAGACTCCAATAGGTTTATGGTTGACAATTTCAGAGTTTGAGAATGGAGGCCACAGCAGGTCATAAAAGCCTTTCAGGCCATGCCACACTCTTCAATTTCAACATCTTAGTCCATTATTTCTACTTCCCCTTTTCCTGCTCCCATGTAGATTTTCTTGTGATGTCATATTCTCAGCCTATACACTCATCCATTATAACTCTGGTTTGCACATATAATCTATATTCACTATCATTATTTGCTAAAAACTTAACACAATAGCTGACCTACAGTGCATTCTTTATTAATATTAATTAAATTAGTTTGAACCAGAAAACAAGCAAAATTAACTTCATTAAGTACAAGCAAAATTAAGTACAAATTCAGTAGTTATTTGGACAGCATGGTTATAGGAGGCAAAAGAGAAATCTTAGTCAATGAATTGAGTAAGGTAAAAATCCTGCAGCATGGTCAGGCTACAAATTCATTATGCTGTTCTTATGTTTGTGCTAACAAAATGGTGTGTGGATGGGATATGAAATGTAAACCTGGCCTTGGCCCAAGCTCCTCTGAGATCTACGGATTGCTGACAACTACAGACACTACCTTTTTGGCTGAGCTACAAAGGCATGAAAATAGAGATAAGAAATACAGTTCCAGGATTGTTTCAATTTAACTCCCTATTAGCTCTATTTTGGTATTATAGTTTCCATTGATCATACATACATAAGCATGTACAGAAATGAAAATGCAATTTCAATCACTTAAAATATTTGTATGCTTCAGTGAAAAAACAACTACATGAAACAGTTGTTTGATTTGGTACATATATGGAACAGGGACTGAAAACATTGTCTCTTCATACAATGATGTGATATCAGCCTGAAGTATTTCTGTTACAGTCTAGAGGAATCACAGTTTGCCTTTCTGACAAAATCAGTTATTTGCTTATAAAATCTAAATTATGCATTCTAATTACTTATGACTTTTTGCACTAAGGTAAATGAATTACCCCAGAATAGCTTGAAATTTTCATTTAAACCCAACTTAAGACTTGGATAATCTTCAAGGTTCTTAATTGAAAATTAATAACTCTGTTTAAACCTGTGTAGCAGCAGCAGCAGCCAACTCAGCAGTGCCTAATACTTATGGCATAATCTTGTCAGCCCTTCCATAGATGTTAACATTAAGAACAGCTTTCCAGTTTCAAGTATCTGAAAATTCCAGGTCATATGGTGTCAGTTTGAAAATGAAGACTGAGTTGAAACTCCTGAGTTTTTTATTTTGTATATTGTCCTGCCTTTATTATGTTACAAGAGCAAAGAAGAATAGCTAAACTCATCTGCAATGTGAATTTTTCAACTCTAAGGAACAGCAAATATTATGTCTCTTACAGATTAGGTTTCGTATTCATATGTATAAAAGTTATACTTAATGTTGTTGAAGTATTTAATAGGTCCACAAAAAATAGATAAATCACATAGTAGTCAGCTTTCTGTTGCTATGAAAAAATTGCTGAGAATAACAGTCTGTGAAGATGAAATGTTATTTTGGCTCACAGCCTCAGAGAGTTCACTCTATGATTCAACTGCCTGCCCTGCTTTTGGGCCTATGGTAAAGCAGATCATCATGATGGTGATTACATGGTAGAGAAAAGCTGCTAACAGTATGGTAGATGGGAAGCAGCTAGAAGAGGCTAGAGGTCCTTCTTCAAGGTTACATCCCCAGTGACCTTATTGTCTCATACAAGGTCGCATCCCCTAAAGCTCTCACCACCTCTCAGCAGTGCATGGACTTTGAGCTCAGCCCATTTGGGGATATTTAAAATCTTAAAGAAAACATGGTGTCCCTACCTCTACCTATTATTCCATCTCCCACAAAACAAATATATCATTACTTCTATCTGATTTTTAGTAGTTATCGTTTTTCCAAAAAATTATTTTAGCAATTAGTTTTCACTTTAAAACTTTGTTATCTTCCATCTGTATAGGACATTTCACATCACACAGTCACCTTGCTCATTTCTCCAATATTCCCAGTATAATTCCATCAAAATAGTGATTTGCTTAAATCATTTTTGTCTCACACAATATTTTGATTAGTAATTTGTTGATGGGTTCATCATTGATTTGATGGTTTAATGTGGTAATTTGCCAGGACCATTACAACAAAGCACCACAGACTAAGTGACTTTAAAAACAGAAATTAGCTTTCTTAGTTCTGAAAACTAGAAGTCCCAGATCAAGGTATCAGAGTTTACTTTTGCTTTGAGGTATCTCTGCTTGGCTTGTAGATGTCCATCTTCTCCCTGTATCTTCATATAATCTCCTCTCTGTTTACATCTGTGTCCAAATTTCCACTTATCATAAGAAAATCAGTTACATTGGATTGGAGTTAACCTCAATGAACTCACTTTAACCTTATTATTCCTTTAAAGATTCTGTTTTCATTCAGGTTTTGTTTTCAATACTGAGGGTTGCAGGATTGAATCACGCTGAGTCATATACATTTCTGAGTATTTTTTAAAACCTTTTTTTTTTTTTCTGAGATAGGATATCCATAAGTCACTAAGTTCCCCAGGCTAGGTTTGAATTTGTAATCCTCCAGTCTCAGCCTCTCAGAAGTTTGCTATTACAAGCATGGACCTCCACATCCAGTCTAGAGATAAGATTTTCAAATATAGTCTCATTCTGAGGTACTAGTTGTTAGGAAATCAGTATGTTTTTCAGACCATAATACAGTTTTCTTTGTAATTCATAGAAAATCCTAAACTTGTCACAAATTATATAAATGTTCTCTCCAGACACTGTCAACTCTTCTGTCCATTTCATCTTCCTTCAAAAGACCACCCCTCTCTGTGTAATAGGTCTAGATCTCCCAAGATGAAATCCCTCCTGACATGGTTTTCGGTTATCTTCCCTTTTCTGCTGGATTCCCTGTTCTTTATTTCCTCTAGAACATGATTTCTTCCTCTTCATTTTGGAGGAACGTGTCCTTCAATGACTTCTTAAGTGTACATAAAAGCTAAGACTTTTGAGACTACACAATTCTGAAAACATTTTTTTCTACACATGTATGTGATTTAGTTTGGCTAGGTATAAAACTATATTTTGAATCATTTTTCTTCACAATTTTAAGGCATTGCTCCTAACTTCTATGAGTTCTAGATTTTAGGCATTATTCAAAAGGCTGAATGGAGTTTCTTGTTTTGCATAGCTGACTCATATTATTCTTTTTCTTTGTCCCCCTATCTGAAAGATCACAAGTTTTTCTGCAGCTAATATTTTCAAGAAGTGTATGACTGAGAGCCCTGCTGAGGACCATGTCAACCATTACCTACACAAATAGAATGAGATTAAATAAGATCATTTTCCACCAGTGTGTTAGGGATTTTCAATTCAGTTTCTTTAAATATTCTTTTTGTGATAATCAACATTCCCAGAGAAATCACTAAAAATACTCCCTCTTTTCAGTTAAAAATCTGCTTTCTACAATTCTAGATTTGAAGAGAAATATTACAGGGATTTTTAGTTTGCATATCCCTAACGATGATTGTAAGCATTGTTTCTTTATGTATTTATTAATTGTCTGTATATCCTCTTGGAAGAAATATCTATTCAACCCCTTTTCCTATGTTTGAATTGGTTCTTCTATTTTTCTGAGTTGTAGGAGTTCTTTAGTCTACATTCTAACCTATTATCAATTATATAATTCGCAAATATATGCTTATGCCATGGTTACTCTTTCAGTCTTTCATGGCATTCCTCAGTGTACACGTTTTAAAACAATTTGAGGCAGAATATTTCTAAGCTGCTAAACTGCCCAATCTGTGCTCAACTTGCTTTGCTCCTACCTTAGTCTCCCAGGATACTGGGATTTCAAGTGTGCACCATCATGGCTGACTCAGACGAAAGAAAAATTTAATTTCAATGTAGTCCACTTTTCATTTGTTGCCTGTGCTTTTTATCACATTGAAGAAATTTTGCCAAATTCAATGTCATGAACCTTTTCTTGTTTTCTAACAATTTAATAGTTTTGCCTTTTAAATTGAAATCTGCAGTTCATTATGAGTTACCTTTTAAATCTTGTTGGATGAGAGTCCCACTTCAGAATTTTACATGTGAATATCCATTTTTCCAGTCCTACCTTTTATAAATACTGTATTTTTTGCCCGTTGAATAGTCTCAATATCCTTATTAGAAATCATTTGAATATTTACAGGAAGGTTTATTACTGGGCTGTCTTATTTTATTGGTTGGTATTTCTGTTTTTGTGTTACTACCATATTATTTTTATTATTGTAGCTTTGTGGTAAGTTTTGAAATCAGCAAGTGTGCCAATTTCGTTCCTTTTCAAGTATGTATTAGCTATTCTGAGTCCCTTGAAACTACATATGAATTTTAGAATCCATTTGTTTACTATGGAAAATTGTGTTTGGGTTTATAACAAGGATTGCTTTGACTCTGTCCATATCTTTGGGTAGTATCAATATTTTAACCAGCGAAGTCTCACCATCCAGGTGTTCGTGGGTGCCTTTCCCTTTGTTTATGTAATATGCCTTGGCACTGTTTTGTAGTTTACATGATAAAAGATTCATCTTATTAATTAAGCTTATCTCTACATGTCATATTGTAAAAAGATTTTTTTGTTTTACAGTGTTTCTGTTGCTTGTCTAGAGCATTCATTTTTGTAGAAAGGCACTGATTTCTTATGCATTGTTTCTATATTTTGTGTTTTTTATCTCTATATTATGCTAAATTTGCTTATTCATTTTAATAGTGAATTGTATTGTAATCTTTAGGTTACTTTTTTTTGTGTGTGTGTCTTTTATGTGCTTTTCTAACCTAGTTGAATGGCCTAGGACTTCTATTACTACAATTAATAGAAATGTTAAAAGTGAACTTTCATTCTCTGTTCCACCATTTAGAAAAAAGTCTTTCGCTTTTTTTGCAAGAAAAGAGAAATTCAAGGAAATAAATATTTGGTTCTTTGCAAATAACAAAACTGATGGCCACTAAGCAGAAATCACCACAGAAAGGATAGAGAGAGAGAGAACAAAAGAGAGAGACAGACAGACAGACAGACAGACAAACAGACAGACAGAGACAGAAAGTTCCCCATGTTTCCTATGGGGTTTCATATATTGCTTGTATAATTTGAAGAAGTTTTCTACAAATTCTAGCTTTTATAATGAAAGCATTCAATATTTTCAAGTGCCTTTTCCACTTCATCTGAGGTGAACACAGACTTTTGTTTGTTTGTTTGTTTTTCATTCTATCAGTGTGGTCTGTGGTATTGATTTTAGTTTATTGAACCACTCTTGCATTTCAGGAGTAACTCCTTCTTGGTTACAACATATATTCAATTTAATATTCAGTTGCATTTCATTGGCTGTCTTTAAGGACTTTGGCATTATAGGGATAGTCATATATATGTAATTTTGTTGTGTTACTTTTTTTTGCCTTATGGCATTATTGCTTGGGCTTAGTATCAGGGTAATGTTTGTCTCACTGAACAAATTGAGATATGTTACATTTTACATTTTTAAAATTTTTTTGAAAGACTTTCAGCAAGTTCACTGCTCGTTTTTCTTCACATCACAGAGTTTGCCTGTGAATCCATCTAACCCAGGTCTTTCTTCTGTCCAGCGTTTTATTTTGCTTTTGATTTTGTGTTAATTACTAATTCAAACTCCTTGTGAATTTTTGGTATATTCAGATTTTCAGTGGTTTAATGTTGATTCTTGGTAAGATGAAATATAATTTCTAAGAATTAGTCCACCTAGGCTGTCATATTTTTGGCATATACATATACACAGCACTATGACCCTCTTTTTCTGTAAAATAATTAGTAATGCCTCCTCTTTTGTTTATGATTTAATTCACTAAGATTTTTCTCCCTCCTTTTTTTTTTTGTCAGTCTAGCTTAGGGTTTGTCAATATTAAAGTTTTGAAGGAATCAAGAGGTTTATTATTGCTTCTTTACTTTTTATTCTCTATTTTATTTTATTAGATTAATCTATATTATTTCCTTCTTCTGTATATTCATTTTCCTCTTTTATATCTAGATACATGTCATAAATGTAAGTTGTTGAAATGTTTCTTATTTTAAATGTAATCATTTATATTAAATTATAAAACCATAAATTTTACTCTCGGTATGGTTTTTGCTACTTCTGTAAGTTGTGTGTGTGTGCCATTTGCTCATTTTCTATTGTCTAAAGACATTTTCTAATTTCCTTCATGATACCTTCTTTGATCCAGTCATTTAATCCATGTGTTCCTGAATTTTCCAATTCTTCTGTCAACTTCTAGCTTCTTTTATTGTAATCAGGACAGGTATTTGGTATCATTTCTTTCTTTCTGTGTTCACTAAGACTATTTTGTGGCCTGTCAAGTGTATGTGTGGTCTGCTAAGGAGAACTTGCGGTGCTCACTTGGAAACAGCACTTATTGTTCTGTTGTTGGGGGAGTCTTCTCTACGTGAGCTTTGGTTCAATCAGTCCATAATATTGCTCTGCTTCTTTGTTTTCTTGCTGGACTTTTTTCTGTTTGTTCTGTCCATTATCAAATGTGTGATATTGAAGACTTCTATTATCTAGAGCTTTTGTTAAGTTTTGTTGCTTTCAGTTCTGTGATATTTGCTTCCTTTGTTTAGGAATGAAGATGATAGATAAATAGATAGATAGATAGATAGATAGATAGATAGATAGATAGATAGATGGATATAGATACATACATACATACATAATTACACAGATACTTTTATGTCCTGTCAAATTGGCTCTGTTATTATTATTCAATATAGTCTGTCTTTTTATTAGCTTTGTTAGCTTATTTTGCCTAAAATTAATAGACAAACCTTTCTTTCTTACTGTTTCCCTGGACTGTTATTTTCCATTCTTTTAATTAAAATCTGGATGTGTCCTTAAAGTGAGTCTTTTCTAAATAGAATACTGACACTACTTATCTATTCTGGTGATTTGTAGTTTTTTATGGGGAGTGATGTAGACTAAATTGTGTCCACTTCTCCCCAGATCATACATTGAAATCCCAGCCTATAATGTGTAGGTTCTGGGAGATGGGTCCATTAGGAAGCATTTAGGCCATGAGGATGGATACTCTACCATGGTGGTATTATTGCTCTTTTAAGGAGAGATACATCCCCTCCACAAACACAAATTGAGGAAAGGTCAAAGCATTAAAATGTGTTTTGCAGCCCAGTGAGCTAGTGCTCATCAGTGACTAGATTTCTTGGCCTATTAACCTTTAATTTCTCAGCTTCTAGAACTGTAAGAGAAAAAACTTGCATTGTTTCAGCTACCACTTAATGCGGCAGCAACAGCAGCAGCATTTTAGCTAAGGCAGCCAAAGCAGACAAAAATACAGATGGGTATGACGAAGGTTGATCAAGTGTGCACTCACACACACACACACACACACACACATCTCCAAATATAGAAACAGCTTTGAAACCATGTAATTGGTAAAGACTGAATGTGATTTTCAGGTTCATGCTATAAAAAGCTGATTGTGCTCTGATGACATTTTTAAGCAATCCTCTGGTGGTGAGAAAGCTCAGAAACAGAAGTGGACAGATAGAAGACTGCTGTCTCCTTAGACTATATATAAAGTATCATGAGGAGAATGTGGGCAGAAATGTGGGTGATAAAAGTTATTCTGATGTGATATCAGTAGAAGGGTGGAACATATGATTCAAAACTGAAGGAAAGAGTGAAGGAGGTATGTAACCTGTCTGCTAGAAAATAAAATAAAAATCCTGACTGTTAAAAAGAAGCTGAAGGGAATATAATTTTGTTATAAAATATCAAAGAGCTTGGCTGTGTTGGAAAAGTTGTCAAATGCTCCAAAAAGAAGAAATGAAAGTGTAAAAAGAGGTTAAGTATAAAGAGATGAACTTGGATTTTAAAAACTAATTATCTAAGTCTCATTTTTAAAATATGGAATGCTGTGAAGTTAGGGGCCTATATTAACAGTGGGAATTCACCAACTATAATTAAAATTGCAAAAATAATCTTTTCAAGTAAATACAACATATATCAATTCTATTACACAAATGGAGATTACAACTTCCTTAATAGAGATTTTTAAGAACACCTTCTCGAATGTAAAACCTTTGTTTAATTAAACTTGTATTTGTGTTAAGGATAGACTTACAAAGTAAATTCAAGTTAAGGGATACAATATTTACATGGAGGCAACTTTAAGAAATGAGACTGTATTCTCTAAGAATAGTGCTCAAAATCAGAGAGTTACTTTTGAAGTAATCCATAAAATTTGACTACAGTGCGGTTCTTGAATAATAGTTTTTGCTTATTAGCAGAAGAGTATTTATCTGGCAAGGTTACCTTGACATATTTTGCACATTATAAAATTCTGAAAGTAATAAAAATTAGTTCCCTAAAGATTTGATAGTAAATTATCCCACATTGGTATGACAGTAATCAACTTGATTAGATAGAATGCTATGTATTACATAAATTATATTGCTTGTTGATGTAATGCCAAAAATCTACACTTTTATCCATTGGAATACCTATACCTTAATTACTGTATACAATACTCAAAACTGGTATCCTTCCTTAGTGGTACAATGCCCTCTGACAGTGTGAGAACATGCCTGCGTGAATTTTGGCTGTCTGCCATAAAGTGTTGCCAGTTGCAAAAGTAAAAATCTTATCGCTCTGTGTCTATATATATCTTTATGCTTGAAAGCAGTGAATCATTTACATATTCCTTTGCCAAGCTGGGACACTCACAGGCTGTTAGTTTGTAGTAGTAAACATGGGAGGGACAAATAATTCAAAATGATGTACATCCTGATATGATCGTGGTTTCTCTTGAAAATTGCAATCTCCAGGTGTGGCAGCACACATGGGAAGTAATGCCTATCCCATATGGCAAATTTCTACCGCTGAAGTCCTTGTCTTTGGTTAGGTAAAATTTCAACTCTAAGGTGAAAATGTTTGCTCTTTCAAACATTCTAATGTTTTCAAATATTTAAGCAAAATACAGTCTGTTAGGGTCAGACTCTTGTTTCTATCAGTAGAAGTTAGAAAAGTTTACTTTTCCAAATTGCTTATTTGCACATGAATCACAATCTCTAGAAAACCGATGTGCAAAAGAAACTTGGATTTTTGATAACATACTTTTGGTAAAAGAAGGTGGTTTTAGGGACACATTGGCAGCCAGGCCATTAACTAAAAGGGTGGCAAAGCAAACCATGAGGTGCAAGATGATGTCTTGTACTACAGTAGGGGTGGTATTTCCTGAGAGAAGCACAGAAATTTTCAGTGTCCTAGAAGGTAGGTTTTGTACTACATAAAAAGGCTGTGGACTATGGAAGAGAAACAAAACATGATTATTTTTTATTTCTTAATTTTCATTTTGGTCTTTTCATTAATACTATTTCCAAAAATGATTGGAGAGAAAAACATAGCTTTAGAAACACACCATCTGAGTGGAACTGCTAGCATGCTGCCATATTAATTTCAATGCCTTTTGTGCAATCAGAGTCTAAGGCAAATCTCTGATTATCATAATATATTACTTCTAAATGCTGCAATATTCCCCCACCCTTTAAAACATGAGATAATTTTTGAACCTAATTGTAAATTTGGTTCATATATCAAAACATATGTTTGGCTCATTTTCATAATAATCTCTACACCGCATTTGACCCTGTTACTGTTTTCACAGGTCTAAAACTTCTGGCCATGCTTGCTTCCTGCTTCTCATTCTTTTGTTCCATATGCTCTTTTTTTAGTCCCATTCATATGTTTTTTCTCCAATTCTTACTCCTGAGTACATATTTGTATCATATTATAAATCTGACTTGCAACATCTAACTCTATCCATTTCACATAGGGATTTGTAAATATTTGTAGGGAAATGAGAACTCTAAATATGAGGCAAAATGTATTGTAGTATCTTTCCTTAATATGTGTGAACTGGGCAAGCAGTGCACCTGGGAGACTGAGGAAGGAAGTTTACAAGTTCAAACCCAGTCTGGGTAAATTAGTGACTGAGAAAGAACCTGTTTCAAAAACAAACAAGCAAACAAACAATTAAGTAAAATGATAATAATATTGCTGGTGATGCTGCTCAGGGTGAAGACCCTGAGTTCAATCTCTAGTACCCCAAAAACCAAAACAAAACACTGAAAAGACACTGCACATTTGAACACTGATTCTGTAGTGTGTGTTCTTTGGCCTACATGTTTTACTTACACACATACAGTGCTTCATAGATATATCCTAATATTTCATTATGCTCATTTCTAGTCCATATGCTTTTCCAAGTTTCCAAAAACAAATTCAACTATTTGTAGACATTTTAATTTGAATATTACATAAGAAATTAATCATCTCTTATTTTTTTATCCTAGTCACCAAAGCTGCTGAATCCTAGGTTTATAACCCTGTGAAAGACACCATCCTCAGAATGGTTGTCTGAGCCAAAGACAAGGATGTCATTCTTCCTTTTTCCAGATTCATTATAAGCAGCATGACATCAAAGCTGCCTTCTAAGGGCATTACCAGTCCACGTGCTCCTGTAAGGTGGGACTTCCCCACCTCCATGCATAGGTATCAATCCATGTCTCTTGACTCTTAACCTCTTATGTGATAGCCCAGATAACAATATCTCTATCTGCTCCCTTTATTCTCGCCAGAGGAGTCTTGTTAAATATGCAAAAGACACAGATACACTACTTTCAAACTTTGATTGGTTCTTCAGAGACTTTCAAGTGAAGTCTCTACACATATTCTCTCCTCTGTTTTATCTATCACTACTTTCAAAAACCACCTTGACAACCTTCAAAACTCTAGGGCTTTAGAATATTTAACTTATTGCTTCCTTTGTTTGGAATGCTGTTCTCCTTCCTTATTGATATAAGTCATTCTGCATGCTATTCTCTTGGCTCCTTCTTTTGGAAATTGAGTCATCCAGTCTGGATTATGTGCCCTCTCTCCATACTCTTGAAATTTTGAACACATTTATATCCTATCACTTGTCATGCTGTACTTTTTGGTTTCTCTTGACCCTCTTCTGTAATCTATAGCAAGTGCATTGAGGGTAAGGCCCACAATGTATTCATTTTTATTTTCTTAATTGTGATAGACTGCAGGAATCTGGTAAGTATTCAGTGAATGAATTACTAACTGAATGATCAGAGTCTCAGTAAGTGCTGTGCATATAAAAGGCAATTGTCATATTATCTCATTAATTCAGTATACATAGATGCTAGTACAAAGAGGGCAATCATTTTCAGTCTATAAACTAAAGACATTGGAGCTGATTACCTCTAAATAAAAGGCTTTGAAGAATCATTTATTAAATTATAAATAAAAATATCTAAAAACAGAAAAAAGACTAGACGATAAATTTTAAAGAAAGACGCTATCAGCCATAGAAAATAATTACTGAAATACATAGACAGGTAAAATATGTGGCTGACATTGTTTATCTAAAACTTTTTATACCATCTAGGATCATCGATTGTTCTTCAAAATTTGATAATTCATTGTGTTATATTATGCAGTTTTAGAAGCATGTAGTAAATTGGTCAGCCCAGTTCTGATAGATTTATTTCTTAACTATCACTTAGAGAACGTAATAATTGATATCATAGGGCACAATAAGATATAATTACAAATATATATATATATATTCCTGTGATTTTTCTCTTAGTGAAAAACTCTTTTCTCCCACTGACTCCAACTGGAAGATCAGAAGTTGATGGGCACCTTACTTTCTGAAACTCATTTATAAATCTTACAAAACAATGTTTTTAGCAGTAGAAAGAAAAAGCCTTACAATAAAAACAGAAGGTGATTATGAAACCCTAAAAATATTAAGCTGAACTACCCTGCAGCAACTTGATTTTGGCCCATGGAAGAGACATCTACCTGAAATCTCAGAATGTTATACATTATCTAAAATTAGGGACTTTGCACACATAATTAATACCAGGATCTTAATATAGGACCCCTATGTTTGGATTTAAGGAGAACTCCAATCCAATCATTGATGACTTACAAGAAAAAGTCAGGGATGATCTAAGACACAGAAGCAGTCAGTTATCTGAAGACAGAGGCTTCTGCAGACCGTGGAAGCAGGAGCAAAGAGAAGTCGAGAGAAGCTAAAGAGGGTTCTTCCTAAATCCTTTAGCCCTGGAATGGTTCTACCAGCACCTTGAATGGTGACTTCTGGCCTACAGAACCAAGAAAGAATAAATTCCATTGTTTTAAGCCGCCCAGCTGGTGACTTTCTGTCACAGCAGCCTTAGAAAAGGAAACACAATCCAAAAGTACTAAAAAACTTGCTGCACCGTGTACATGTACATATGACAGCCAGGAAACAAGGAAAGAATGGCAATCGCAAACATTGCTTAACAGAGTAATTTACACATCTGGTTATAAATTAAGAATAATTTAGTAAAATTGAGTGCCTTTAAAGAACAATTGAAATTATTTATTTTGAAATCGTATTGTGACATTTTTTTCCCGACACAAAGAAGCAGTAGAGTCTTGATGGAGTCGCGGGGGAAGAGCAGGATTATTGCTTCTCTGTGTGCGATCGTTTTTTTTTTTTCAGATAAAACTATTGCAAACCAAATTCAGATGTGATTATTCAAATGGTAAACACCAGCAAGAGAGATGTGCCAGGCTGGGAAAAAACCTATTGAGGTAAATTGCTGTGCTACTGAAGAGAGCAAAATGTTGCTTAGAATACGTCGTGTGCCAGAGATGAGATAGGAAAAGAAAAAAATGAAATACACCTTTAAGCATAACTTAAAATAAATAGTTTGTGTTCTTGCTGAAGGACTCTGGAGGAATATTACTGTAACAAATTGCTATATTTAATTCTTGGATAGCAGCCAGGTGTAGATCAGACGTGAAATTTTTCTATTAAAATAACCACAAGCAAAAAAAGAAAAAAAAACCCTCAAACCTGCAGACATACATATATCTAACTCATCCTGTATGCAGCCTGATGGTCATTATTTCATGGTGACCAGATAAACCAGCTTGTGACAAAAAGCATGCAAGTTCTCTCGACTAAAGAGTGATAATAATGGAGTACCTATGATTATGGACACTGGGAACAGAATTTTCCCCATGAAATTTTTACAGCTATCCTGGCTGATAGTATTTGTGAACACTTAGGTGAGCTCAGAAGCCCGGTGCAGCTCATGGAGTTCAGCCAGGACTAGAGCTGCCGCCCGGGGAAGCGCCAGGACTCTGATCCTAGTCTGGCGACATTGCCTCCTAGCAACCTTCTGCCAGTTTCACGGGACAAGTCTTTCTCTGGAGCAGTAATGTAATAGACTTCAGGGGCTACTTACTGATTGAAAGTGGAAATTGTAGTGATTCAAATGCCACCTTTCATAAAGATACATAAAATATCCTCTTTTTTCCTTTTTAAAGTGAGATGCTTTATTAAATAGTATCAGAGTCTGTTTATTGCTGTCCCCTGAAGTATTTTTCTTAGATTAATTTTCATCAATAGAGCCAGGCGTGGTAGCTCACACTTTTAATCCCAACACTCGGGAGGCTGAGATAGGAGGAGTGTTGTGAATTCGAGACCCACCTGGGCTACAATGCAAGTGCAAGGCCAGCCTGAGATACATAGTGTGACCCTGTCTCAAAAAAAGTGGGCCGGGAGTTTGGCTCAGTGGCTTAAGCGTCGGTCTGGCAGGTGCAAGGTTGTGAGTTTGATCCCCGGTGCCACACACAAAAAATAAATTATCATCAATAGGTAATAGACATGTTCCAGTAATATTGGGGATCATTAGTAGAAGCACTAAACATTAAAATATATTCATGTGGCATCTGTCTGTCTTTGCCCTACAGCTAAGTATAGTTTGCTGGTACTGGATTTGTTACAAACTTAACATATTAGGAAGAATCTGAAATGCCCAGAGGTTTGACAATCCTTGTAATGGAACACATTGTTAGATATATTACTTTTATGGAGGGTTGTGGCCCAGTTTAAACCACCATCATGCAAGAAAAGAATCATTCAGCCTCCACTACCATAAAACTTACCATACAGAAAATGGTAGGTATTCTTTGTTTACGTCTTCACAATCAGTTGAGTCCCATGATTAGATCAGTTCATAAACCAGAAGCCAATGGACTACTAAAGGTAGGAAGTTATGTTTTGTTTAAATTTCAAGGTGTTTGCTTGTTTGTTGTAATTTTCCAAATTTGAAAATGATGATGTGACTTCATTTCCAAATCCCCAATTCCACGTTCTTATTAACAAATCAGAAGGCACTACAGGCCCACATGACTCTTGTTGACTGAAACTCTGTGGTAGCTGGTATTTTTAAGAAGGGTTCAAGACTTTAAACTTCACCGCAGTCGCCTTACTCCTGGTCCTGTCACATAGGTTGGTTGCTGTTTTTCAGCGGACTGGGATTATCACCGTAACCATTTAACTGGTGGTCGTTCACTTTTTGGCCTCCGAAACAACAATTTGTAGGCCCTAATCTAACTTCTCACCTGTGTCAAGGCACTGCTTCCTTAGACCACAGAGGAGTAAGTTCAGTTGATTCGGAGTCCTGTGTCCTAAGGAGTTGATTTTAATGTGTACC
Organism: Dasyprocta punctata; assembly: GCA_004363535.1. Classification (NCBI taxonomy): domain Eukaryota; kingdom Metazoa; phylum Chordata; class Mammalia; order Rodentia; family Dasyproctidae; genus Dasyprocta; species Dasyprocta punctata. The sequence continues at coordinate 14,732 of RJWM01017346.1, read as the reverse complement.
TTATATCTTAGACAAATTAGACACATTCAGTTATTCACTTCTAGTGTTCTAACTTTACACACAGTTGTAGCATGTTGATCTCATTAATTCTGTCTATCAAAATTAAACCATTTGGAAAGACAGACCTGCTGAAGTGACACTGCTGTGGGATGACAGAGGGATAAGGAAGAAGGGGTTATTGAGATTCTTCCTGGTACAGGATCTGAGTCTTCTCTGCTTGCTAATTACACTTCAGTCTCCACAGACCCTTTTTGATTTCTTGATGTGTTAAATTCGTTCCTCCTTCCCAACTTTGTAATCATTGTTTCATTCTGCCAGAAACTTTCCTACGTCTGTATCTCTTCTGGAAGTCTTTTAATCTCATTTCAAATACTGATAACCGTGGTTCAAATATTTACTTCAAAGCATCATATATAGGCCACAAGGTCACATCGTTGTTTGTCCCAGGAGTTATGATTTCCTGAAAATCCTCTTTATATAACTGTTGACATATTTTCTGTAGTCTCCCAGTGAAATGCAAACTCCCCCATGTGTTTACTAACACTCATTAATGTAGGATGAATGAATGAAAGTGGGGGTGAACAGGTGATGTTGGTACTGAGTTTGGCTTTGAAACCATTCAGTTGTGGAAGAGGAGAAGGTGAACTGAGGAAACAGTGGAAAACCTGTTTTAATTCTCTGGAGAGCTGTATTTATCGATTCATACACTTTCAATCTAGGTGAGACATACAACCACTTAGACCTAGGTAGCTTCTTAAGGTGGAGTGTGCCGCAGGGCACTGTGCCACTGCTTCCTTCCCTGAGGAAGTGGTATGGCAAAAATTTCACTTGATAATAATAGCAAAGAGTTTTACATGTGGTACATGTAAAACTCATCACTTGCAGATGGGTGACAGTTGCTATCTGCTGACGGATATCTATAGAATATTGGTTTAGAGACTTTTTATTTTTTTTTTAATTTTACTTTAAAGAGAATAAAACAGAACAGAACAGAATATAGCAGATCAGGATAAAACAATGAAAGCAACACAAGATTTCAAAATGAGACAATAGGAAATCAGCAGTGGCTACCTTAACGTCTCTTGTTTTCTTCGAAATAGTTGCCCATATCTTCACACACAATTAATTCAAACAAAACACAATAGTACAAAATCAATAAAAGCAAAAGAATGAATGCGTTAACATTCCTTCAAAACCAGACAATAGGATAATCAATAATGGCTACCATAATGTCTCTTTTTCATTTCAAAATAGCTGTCCACACTTTCACACATATTGAAATCAAATAATACAGAACAGACTAAGAACAATCAAAGCAAAGGATAAAAGCATTATCGAACTTCACAAGATGATAGGAAATCAGTAATGGTTACTATAATGTCTCATTTTCTTCACCAATTTAAAAAGAATGTATGAATTTTGTTTGGACTTAATGAGACAAAATATCTCTAAAATGAGAGAAAGTACACTGCATAACAAAGTGTCTGAGTGGAAAGATTGTATTTCTAGGAAAACAAGTAATTTATTGAAACAGATAGCAAACTGGGGAGTCTGAGGAAGAGAAGTGGGTGTGGGGAGGGAAACAAGGCTGAAAATATGTATGGGAAATTCCCAAGAGCATATTCCTTTCAGAAAATGGTAAACATAAAGGAATTTACCTTAATTGTAGTATATGGAGTGATTCATATAAAAAGGATTCTCATGGCTTAAAAAAATCTAAAGAATACAATCTGTATCAGAAATATGATTTTCATGAAACATCTTGATACATAAATATTTTCATACCTATGTCAATGAATTATTTTAAGTGCCTTAGGAATATTAAAAAAGGATTTTAATGTTAACTGCACAAAAAAGCAGATTTTATTAATAGAATAATAATTAAGTGGAGCATGTTATTCTTTGGTCAATTGTGACCACTTATGTATGGGGTATGCTATGTACCCCCAAGTCTTCATATAATTTTGATGGGGCTGAGTTATTGGTTTGTTATTGGTTTGTTGATTGACAATGTGAGCGCTGTGCCCACCCAGGGGTGGAGCTGACATACAGCATAAGGAAAGGTGGGTCTTCCTCTTCCGTGCTTCTGTGTCCTCTCTCACCAGCATGCCTTGTGGCTTGCAGCCGCCATGAACTGTAGCCCCGTCACCCCATGCTGCCTTGGAGCCAACTTTATAGACTGAAACTCCCGAGAAACTATAAGAATAAACCTTTCCTTCCCTAATTTTGGGTGTCAGGTGTTTTGTCTCGGCAACGAGCGAAAAGTAACTAAGACAACTTAACATCACACACATTAAAGAAATACATGAGCAAGAATCATACAGACCAGTCATAGTCCATTTCTAATGCAGTCACAAGGTATCTTTTCCTTTGAAAGTTCTTCAGGGTGGCCTACTGAAGTGAGAGTGACCTAAAAGAAGTTTTCTCTCCTTTCCATTTGATTCTTCCTCTGGCTTTTAGATAGCTTTGAAAATGTTTCCAACAGATGAGAGGTCAGAGAACCAGTAAAAAGGAACTAAAGGTTTGAAAATTAGTAGTACATTTCCAAATACAAGTCATAAATTAAGGAGGGGGCAGTCCATAGACTTTTTAAAGTCAATTCATTTATGAGAAAAAGATTATCTGTCTAGGTAAATTCCCCTTTTAACGCTAAAAGCCAGCTTCCAGATAACTCTGATCCATTCATTCCCTGGCCACTAAATGGCATTGATGAATTACTCTTTGTAATCGTCTGCATTGGCAATGATAAATCTCTGGAGTTCTGGCTTTGCAGAGATTGGATTTGGTGAAGGACTACTGTCCCAATCGTATCTTTAGAGATGTCAGCAATCCAATTCATTGAAATAATTGTTTTTGTTTATTTGGAGTGTTGATGAAAACATGCTCCTTATTGTAATTTCAGAAATGAGATTTTTTGTGGCTCCTGGGTGTGCCAGATTTTGATTGGACACTTTGAAAATGTATGCTGTGACTCACAAAGGGATATTGAAGGATGCATATTTTTTCAAACAAATCCCACCAGTTTGTTGGAAATCAAAACATGAAAGTGCTCTGTGTTACTGTTACACAGGTATTTTAACTTGGTGAATGAAAATGTAAACACAGAAAATATAAATACAGTAAGTTACTCTTTCCTTTGCCATCCTTGAAGTACCTTTATTACAGGTTTTCTGTTTCATTCCGTTCTCTAACTCTTGAATGGGAGAAAATCTTCCAGACCTGAATGATGCAAAGCAATTATGCCTTGATTTACATTGTGAAATGGAATGTAAGACAAAACAATTAAGACAGTTTAAAAAATTTCCAGTGATCAACAACTGATGCAAGATGTTTGATTAGTTTTCAAGTAGTGCTGTCTTTCTTTGGATTTCTCCTGCCTTGGTTTCATGTGTAGTGTCTGAATATGGAATTCAGACCTAGCAATACTATGATAAATTGCTGCGCAAGGAAGTCATTATCTTTCTCCACTGGAACTAATGGGCAGTAGCCACAGGGACACAAACTAATACTCAACCAGTCATTGTCATGGTCAAACTATGCATGGGAAATGTGAATTGCTTCCCTTTTAGAAAATTAAGATACTATAGGACATCTGTGACATAAGCAGGTGTTTCTGTATGACTTTAGGACTATGGCAGGATTTAATTTAGGTATTTACATTCATGATGTAAAATTAATGTAGTATTTCTTGACTATCTATTGGTCTATTAACGTATTTTCACTCAATACCCTCATCAATTTTTGTTTTAAATTACACCTATGTAAATTTCTCTAAGCGTTCATATTTAACAGATTCACCTTTTGGAAGCAAAAGTGACTTTTGTACTTCTGTCCTATTCTAGAGTAAATATAAAGTGTCTGTTTCCTCTAGAAAAAGTGAGAATTCTATGTTTATGATGTGCTTTACACAATTATTCAGGGCTCACAACCTGAAGAAATAGGTGCTAGCTGCTTAAATAGTAAAGGGAACAGGTGGCAGACCGAGATGGTAGTGTCAGAAGATGGAACTGCTTCGTGTTACACTTCTTCATGAAAGACAGGGGACAGGACACAGCAGTGTGAGAGGGAACATTTTGCTTTGGCCAACTGTGGGTCTGCTTCTGTTTCAGGGAAAACATTTATTATGTTTGCCTTTTCTTTTCTCTTAGTGTGTGGATGTGCAAGGGAGAGAGTGTTTTCGATATGTAGTTTTGATTTAAAGCACTGCGGATAACAGCAGGCTTGGTTTTATATATGAGTGGCCCCAGCAGGTGATGAATTGTTTTTGACTTCCATCATTTGCCAATAAATAACAAGAGTGAGAGATTTATCATGTATGTAGAGAACTCTGGCAACATTCTCTATCATGTAAAACAAAATATAATAAAATAACATTTTAAAAAATGCATGCAAATGCCTACATCAGTTTTAAAGGCTGTAAATTTGTACTTGTACCTTTCCAAGATGGGATGCAGGGACTGAGGAGATGGAACTACTTGTCCAGTCGGGGTAGTGGTCACTTTGAACTCCTGCAATGACAGAACTGAGTGGCCCGGTCTTTCCAGGCCTGTCCCTGTGACCCTTTTATTAAGCACCTAACTGTGCTCAATAGCGAAATGGATTCTAATTGCCTCACAGTAGGGTAAGTGATTTAACCTGAAGCAAAGTAGTTTTTATTTGCAATTGCCAACACTTTCACACTGACCTCCTCTCCCTCAAAAAAAAAAAAAAATTAGCTCCACTACCCTTAAAATTTAAAAATATTTGCCCAAACTAGTACTGTAAAGTGCATTTTTTCCTGTCTAGTTAGGAAAAAGAGAAACACAGAAAGATCTATCCAAACAGAAGAAAATGTTACTTCTAGAGATGGCCTTAGAAATTGGTTCACTGCTCAATCTTGATAATATTTCTTCATTGCTAATCTACAGACTTTTATGGAAGCAAAGCCTTGTTTAAGAGAAACACAGGGATAATTATTTATGATTTCTCTGTTAAAATACATATCAAGCACCTTTTAAGGATAAGTTCCTGAGATGGTTCCCAGAGGGTATAAAGAAATAAACCAGAGGTGGTGTCTGTCTCAAGGAGCTCACAGTCTCATTAACGTCACACAAGAGACCAAATATCTGACTGGCACTGGGGCAAGACAAAACCATATTAAATATTAAGACTTGTCTTATTGGGAGATTAATTTGATACTTTCCTAACCTTAAACTTCCACAAGGAATTAATTTTAAGAAATTGTGCTCTTTGCATCTATGTCTGTGGTCACGTAAGTTTACCCTTTTCTTTTTCTAGTGTTTGCTTGAATGAAGGCAGAGAAAGTGGAAGAGATCCAGTTGTAAGAAATAGGATTATTTCTCCACCTAGATTCAGGATCATGTAATGATAAAGGATTATTCTCTCACCTCTGTATATGCCTGTGGAAAACCATGTCTTTGTTTAGGTGATGAGACCCAGTCCCAATTTCTCCTCCTTTCCCATTTGCTATCCAGTGACGATTTTGAATATTCTGAGCATAGTTAGAAAAGAATCAGATTAGCAGATTCACAGATTCATTTTATTGTTACCACGAACTTTTGGTACAAGGTTATTATATTGCAAAAATTCAAACCTGTGGGTTCACCCCACACACATACCACCCTGCTTCCGAGTCCTGGCTAGAATCCTTCAGAAGCCCATATCTTTGCATAGCCTACACATGAATTAATTGCTGTCTACAATCATAATGTTTCCACCCCTCTTTCAGGCCCTTTTCTACTCCTGGTTGATAAAAATCTCTAATGTGCTACTGTAAATGCTCTACTCCTATATGCAGTCTAAATAAGAAATAGCATTTATGCTTATTAGCATCCACAGAAACATTTGTCAACAACAAATTGGAGAATGACATAACTTTTTTATGTGTACCCATCTGGGAGACTTTCCAAGTTGGGAAATACCCAAATTGGCAAAGACAATAAGCAACCCATTCATATGCAATGAGCACGATACAATTTCTGCGTTTCTTTTATAACCTTCACTATTAGATTTGTGAATACAACACGGATAAAACAAAAACAGCACACACACACAAATAAATGAATAAAAATAAACCAAAAGCCTATATGGATAAACATTTTTAAAATAAAATTAAATTAATCAACATTGGAGAAGTTCTAATATAACACCAAAGTAAGTGTAGGAAAATACAGAGCAAAGGAGAAGGCAGAAACTCACATTTTTGTTAACCACCTCATCTCTTTGACCTATTTTACTCACAGGCAAGAAACTGTGGCGCAGGAAAAACTGCTCTTCCCTTTTAAGTTCTAAGATAAGGGACCTGTGAGTTAAACTCACATTCACAGATTAGTAAGAGGGGGAAAAAAACAGATTTTAATCCCATGCATATGTATGGGAGTCCACAAAGAAATGTAACTCAAATTGGTGGTGAGAATTTGAGTTCTTGTGTATCATTTTAATAGATGAAGGGACTGGAAAGAAAGATATTTACCAGAAAATACTGCTTAGAAATAGGGGGAGAAAGACCACTTGTGGGAAAATAAATGCCTTTTTTTAAGAAAATAAATGAACCCTTAAAAGAATACACAGGAGGGACACTTTTAGGACACTGTCTGTTTGGATATGGCGCCGACTTCTATGACATGATTAAAGTTGCTACTGTGGATGGGATTTGTAACAATGGAGTTCTTTTTAGTTCTTTTGGGAGACTCTGCTTTTAGGCAGATAAGAGACTTCGGGAACTCGTATGCCTTCATCTCAAAATAATTTTTAAGCCACAGTGACAGTTTCTGGACCCCTTCAAAACTATTATAAAACCATTTGGGATGTACCTCAAAAACTGATCCTTTTCTATCAAGGACTCTCTGGGAATGCCTACACGTTCTCTCTACTTATACCTTATCAGAGAGCACACATAAGATTTTCCATTTCTTTTCAAAAATTGAAATCTTTCCGAGTATTGGTTTTTGCCCTCCGTTATCATATCTCGCTTTGTATTTCAAGCTCAACTCACTAACTGATGAACTCTTTGGTAAGTTGTTCTCCTCATTTATACAACCAATGTCATCTTTGCAAATGCAAGAAAGTCGCGTAAGTGTTCTACATTCTTTCATTAGTACATACTGCCATGCAGAATTCCTTAGCTTAATTTATAAATACTGACTTCTTTTGCTCCTTTGTTTCATAGAGACTGTATCTAGGTCTGTATTTAACACATTTGACAAGTCCTTCAAATGATAATTTTTAAAAAAATCTTGTAAAAGTAGGATTTTATTGTAAAATGGAGTTACATCACACGAAATTCAGTAAAATTATTAATAATTATCAAGTGAACTGAAATTGGCACTTTGTCAAGCTGATCATTTCAAAATGAATATGTGCTGAAAGAAATATTTATTCTTAATATTATTGCTTCGAAATTAAGTTGGCAAGGTCATTTTTTTCCTAAAATTTCTGAGTCTTTTCATAGAAATTTTAAAGAACTACATTATCTAAATGCTAGCCATCAGGAAATGATATAATCTGTTGCTATTCTAACAAGGATTTCTAATTCCAAGTGTATGATCTGTAATAACTAAATTTTAATCTTTAACATGAGGCTCAAATTTTGACTATCAATTATGTGATTTTAGTCACTGATTAATATATTTTAGTATTTTTCATGCATGATATATGGCATATTTACACTGATGATAATACAGAAAAAAATGTAACTCCCAACCTATAAGATGTCAAATATTCTGAGTTTCTGGTATCATGACATCAGGGAATGAAGCAAAAATCAAAGCCGGAAGTTTGAAGAGTTTTATTGGGAATAAGATGGAGAAGAATAGTTCCCGAAATTCCAGGAGTGGTCCCAAATGGGTGGCAACTGAGGCATTTGTCAGAGGTAATTTATAAAGTACAATGTAGATCAGACTGCAGCCTATAGAATTACAAGTGTAGTCCCTTAGCTAATATTAACCCAATAGTGAAACAAGTCACATAGCAAGGCTCTATGAAAAGAACAAAGGCATTTGAAGAGAAGGGAGGGGAGTATGGGTCCAGATGTTCTGGTCACCTGTGAGTCTGATGCCTGGAGCAGGTGGTGCTAGCTACAAAATACTCTAAATTGTTATTCATCTCTAAGGAGGCTTGCAGGTCTTGGTATTGTTTTGCCATCCTGAGGCCTGGTTTTCTTCAGAGTTGCCTCCAGCCACAATTTTGATGTCTTAATTTTTTTGTGCTGACTTCCTTGAGGCCTCAGTCCCTCTCTGACTGTATATTATGTATCTATCTAACTTAGCTGCCTAAATAACATCATTAGTCTAGTATTTTAAGAGCCTGGAATTTGAAGTTAAATGCTTTGGATCAGATTTCAGCTCTGCTATCTACCATTTGATAAAGACGCGTTTCTTAAATATAGTTTACTTATTTGTAAAATGGAAATACCAGTTGTCTCATAGGATTAACATTGAAATTCAGTGGATTAAGATGTGCGAAGGAGCTGTTTTGTACAAGGTCTGGCGAGGCCACATAAGCATTTGCTATCAACACTATTTTCATCATCACTTTCCCAATGGAGATTTCTAAGCAAGGAACTTTGATGGAGTTTGGAATAACTCCAAAATATCAGTTTCTTCAGCATGAAATGGAATGAATGTACTATATATTTGCACCTCTACATAAAATATACAGAATAGTTTGTAATCTGTGAGTCCAAGCTTCCAAAGTATAAAATATAGCAATAGCTCCTTTTAGAATTTGAAAATATACTTCAGGAGCATTGGAGGATAAAATGTCAGTATTTGTGCATTAGTTGCTTTCTTTTTTTTATAGATTCTAAAACTGTCCACATACATAAATCCTGAAGTATAAGTAACCATTTAGAATACAGTGAATTTTATATATATATATATATATATATATATATATATATATATTTGATGTAATTTTGTGTATGTGTGTTCTGTTTCAAAAAAGACATATGTATCATTTGAGACTTTACAGTACTTAGTATGTTCTTACCACCAAATAACTGGACTAACACAACTTTCAGATTAGGAATAATAATTTAGGTGATCATTTCAAACGGTTAGTTTGGTTATAGAAACTGTACTAAAAGCAGGTTGTTCTTATGTATTCATAACTTCAGTTTGATTAGTTTCAGCAAATATTGCTGCAAATAATGAATCATGTACTAACATTGTGCTTAATGGGAAATTAAAGATGAATGGAATAAAACTGCCTATGATAGGCCTTGATGCACGTGACCTCTGGGTGCTGAGGCTATTCGGCAGCATGCTGTTTTCAATCTGATTGTTACTATTACTATTACTATTACTATTGCTTTTCTAACTTTTCCTTCTGTTAAGAAAAGTTAAAATTGCTTCTTGAAAATTAGAATTAGCACTTTTTTAACCTAATGTTTGATGTTCATTCAGAAATGGAAAAAATAAAAACACAGACACATTGACTCTTGGCAACTGCGTATAAGTCTAACAAAATTGAATATGGAACTTTTGGTATGTAAGCCATTTTTGGATAATGCTGGCCCCTGAATTTGTATTTTATCACTTCCCTGTGTTGTTTTACTGTGTTTTTTTCAATACTGAAAGACAGAATACACGTTTATCTTTAGAGCAGAGTCATCAAGAGTAATGTGAAGGAAACAAGGCAAAAATCCATCAGTATGTTAACATTTCTGCATGATAGACTTTTATATTTCTTCTTGTATTTTTGTTCATTAGTGTATTATACACAGTACTTTGCAATTTCAGGTATGGTAATTCAGATTTGGTATAAACGTTATAATGCATTTTAAAATTGTTGACAAAAGATATATAATAGACTATTTTTTCAACTATTAATAAAAATTTGCCTTTTGTTAAAAGGGTAATTTTACTAATCTTCCAAAAGCAAAATATTTCTCTTAATCTTTTTATTCAGTGTCATGTTACCATGATAATCAACAATTCACAAAATTACATATAATTCAGCTCATCTAAGGAAACCAAAATTAAAATTCAAGGCATTGTAAGTTTTTTCTTCTAAGATTGTATTTTGATAAGATTTCACTTGAAAACATGTAAGTACGCACAAGATAATATATATATATATATATATATGTCTTATTAATAAACAGATGTCTCTGTTAGAGAAGCAAAAGTTTACTTTCATCTTTTATTATTGAAACAGAAGAGGCAGACCTTTCCCTTTTCCCCTGACAGTCATCAAGGGGCATAACCTCTCTGGTGGCTGTCATTCTCTGTGCCTCTCCTGCTTCCTGCACTGCTGCTACCTGTGAGGCAAAAAAAAAAGAAAGAAAGAAAGATAGATGGATAGATTCATACCTAATCATGAAGACTGGGTGGAGGTAACAGAGCTCATTGCTGTTACCTCTGAAACCCAAACTGCCTCCTGACCTTCCCCTAGGACATCTAAACTTTCCTAGTTTCCCCAGTGCAGCTGTAGAAGATATGGCCCTGGTTGCAACAAGCTAGGATGGACCTATCTAGATGCCTTACTCGGAATGGTTGAGCACTACAAGTGATGCTGAGCCCTCCAGCAGGTCTGCAAAATGCAAGAGATTGGGTTTGTGCAGTCTGCTTCTCTTCTACATAAGGGGAGCTCCCTAGTCCTGGTTCAGTCCAGAAGGGCTCTTGCTACTATACCACCTACCTGGGTTGTGGTACAAGCCTCATAAAGACATCACTGGAATGATCTTGTTCACTACCAATTTTTAATCTCAGCAGGTGTGGACTGAGCTGGCTACATAACAGTGCTTGGTAACATTGGAGGTTATTAACATGAATAGTTTTAGAGATAGGAGCCACAGCACCTGAGCTGACCAACCTGAAGTCAACTAGAGAAGGCCAGGACAGTAAACTGAGGCAATCTGGAGACCTAAGTGCTCCAGAGAAAGCCAAGGCTGGAGCCCAGGTGAGGCCTGGGGCTGGAAGCTGCCAGTGAAGCCCTGGGCAAAAGCCAAGACAGGGCTGGTTCTGAGGCCCAAAGACATGGTGGGTAGGCTGAGGCTTGAGGTCTGAGGCCAGAAGTCTGAGGCTACTGGTGAGGCAGGAGAAAAAAACGGAAAGATTAGGGAGAGGTCAACTGAAGCAATGGTGAGCTACAGAGATAAAGCAAAATTCCCCACAGGGTTCTGGATAGCCTTAAATGGGCCTACAGCCTTGACTGTAGTGGAGCTGATGGAGTGGGTGGAAACCACAGGGCACTATAGCTCTAAGAACTGTAATACTGAGGAGTGTAACACCGAGAAATAAGTGGTGCTGGTGCTCAAGCCTCACTACTGTGGTACTAAAAGGGGCATCGAGCTGATCGTGTCATAAAGACACATTATTAAGGGTGGGAAATATCCATGTTTATCCTTCAAAAGATCTATTGATGAGTTATTAATGTTATGAGTTTTATTATATTAAACAATGAGTACTTAACAGGGAAAAATATCAAACATTGAAGTACTGAATTTTTAATATTTACTGAATGTCAATAAAAAAGCATCAAAATTTTCAACATAGAATTTTTGGTGTACGAATTCTAAAAAATAGCAACAGAAGTAAATTTCTATATGAACTACAATGAAAATACCAACAAAACTCTACAAAAATAATGATCCTTACTTCACTAATCACACCTGAGACAGTCTTCACACATGACATCAGTACTTTCCATACACAAGTATGTCTTACACTGACAGCACATGTGTTTTCCATTCTTGGCCTTTTTGTAGGACATACTTAACATCTTCCTAGGCTTACTGTTTTATTAAGAGAGTCTCATTATGTGTAGTTAGTAGAGACATACAATATCAGTAAAATAAAGTATTAAATTCTTTTTTTTTTTTTTTTTTTTTTTTTTGCGGCACCGGGGATTGAACTCTCAACCTCGCGCCTGCCAGACAGGCGCTTAAGGCACTGAGCCAGACTCCCAGCCCTGGTTTTTTGAGGCAGGGTCGCACTATGTAGCTCAGGCCGGCCTTACGCTCTCGCTGTAGCCCAAGCCGACCTCGAACTCACAACGCTCCACCTACCTCAGCCTCCCGAGTGCTGGGATTAAAGGCGTGCGCCACCACGCCCGGCAAGTATTAAATTCTTTATATGCATCACACATTTACAATAAGCATCAACATTTTCACATCAGCTATGTAATTGCTTATAAAAGCTAAAAGGTAACATCAGAAATAAATTCCTATATGAACTGCAATGTAAGTACAAACAAGGGTCTACCACAGAAATAATCTTTCCTTCAAGTGTCACACCCAAGGCAGTCTTTACACATAACAACTGCATGTTTCATGTATAAATATCGCTTACCCTGATAGCATATTTGTTTTGTTTTACTGTCCTTTCCTGTAGAGCACAGTTGACATCTCTTTGGTTTTCCTGTTGTCATAGTAGGTCTTTGTGATGTCATGCCTGCCTGTTTACCTATCAGCTCACCAGTGTGCTCCCCAATTTTTTGGCATAGTTTTGTGGGCAGAAACATTTTGTTTTTCTTCTGCTGTAAAAGATCTCTTATAAGTTCCAAACCCAATCTTCTAAGAGAATTTCTCCATGTTATTTTGCACTTGTTATTTTCTTTGTAAACTATAAAAATATTTATGCCATGCATATTTAGGATGTAGTAAAAACACAAAACATTAGCTAATGTTTTTTTCCTATGACACAGTAATTCCTACATGACTCAACAACAATATGTACTCCTTCTTTGGTTTGGTTGTAGAAAGCTACCATTTCAGGCTTCCATTTTGTTGAGGTCTCCCTATCAATATTTCTATCATGGTGCAATGTTGACATCAGCAGTACAAGTTTGTTTTACTTGGCCATATATAAGACCAATTTTATTTCTTTCAAAAATCCACCCATTGTACTATACAATTCTCTATTTTGAACTTACATTTTCTTTGGAATTTCTGCTTTGCTCCTGTGTACAATTCCTATGCTAGTCAATTTGTGTTCTGTTAGCAAATGTAACATCAACTGCAAACTGGTAAACCAATTGTCAAATATCACATTCTGAATAGTTTGGGAGATGGGAGCAATAAGTCTGTCTGGACTATCATTTGGTGTATTACTATATGAATGAGGACCTGGTGACTGAGTTCTAGTTTCTAAATTGAAAGCATAATAAGTGTTTGTGTCTACAAAGGCATAAATTTTTAGTCTTTATTTTGAAGGTTTTTTGGAGAATATACTGCCTGATGTTACAGTTACCATGAAATACTGCAAGTTGTTCATCGATAGGCATGTATTCAGATGGGATGTAACTTATTCGACAATTACCACAAATCTATGAAATCATGAGCAGATAGCAGTCAGATTATCAATACTTTTTCTTTGTTGACAAGAGGTTTTGTTATCAAACCTTAGACAATTTTGAAGGAAAACACATGTCAGTGTCATTGTTATTCTACAAACCTCAAGTCCAAACCCATTGCTTTTCCATAAGTCTTTTACATTCTTGCAATGACAATAAGAAAGCCTTGCTAAGTACAGCAGACCTATGAATGCTTTTGGTTCAGCTAGAGAGGTGTCATAATAATATATTTTTGAGTATGACTATCAGTGCATATAGAACATTTTACTAGCATTTCAGCATTTGTATGTTTGTACATCTTGTAGCATTTCATCTGTTACAATTTCCAACACTGAATGACCATGCTGCCATTCTCTCCAATAGGTTTCAACTCTGCCAAGATCCTCACTATATTTTCAAACCTAGTTCTAACATTGGAACTTTCTGTTTGGTTGCATGACCATTTCATACCATTTCAACTAGTCAAATATGTATTCACTTTGCTGTTTTCTTTCTCATCTTAATCAAGAGGTCTGAATTTCCTGTCTGTATTGGTCGATTCTTGCTTCATTTCACTGTAACAGGAACTTTGACTCACATAGCCAATGTCAAAGTCATTATCATCTTCATCATCCATGCATGAGTAATCTGATGATTCACCTTCATCCTACTTCAAAACTTGGAAATCTGTTTTTTCATGTGCCATTGTATTGAATTGGGATACTTTCTCCAGAAAAATCAAAAGGTACTATTTTTTATAACAAACCCTAAATGAACTGGAATTCAGAAATGAGTATTATGTGGGTAAAACTCTCTTGTTGCTGCTTTGGAGCTCCTGTATGCACCTTGCCGTTCATCTGCTAAGCGGGTGAATTATAGATTTTTTTCTTTTCCCAGGTACAGCTAATGCGAGTCACAGTCATACTACAGTATGGTAAAGTACATGTTTACATAGCAGAAGAATGTGTGGGTATATTTTATCCCCCCACCATGATGCTCAGGCAAACATATGCAAAACCCTTTGGGTAAAAATACCTGTTTGACACTTTTGCACATATGCACATACCTTGCAGTTCATCATACCAAGTGAGCAAACACTAAAATTGCTTCCTGTATCCCTTGAGGCACAACTACTGAGATTCACAGCTAACTAATGTTATGCTAAAGTACAAATTTGCAGTAGAAAATATGGTATGGGTTGTTGTAACCTGGTGTTATGTCCTTTGGCCTAGAGTCACTGATGCTCCAAGTTGAAGCTACTAGAAACAGCATTTGTCAATTTGAGATTTCTATCTGAACTGGACAAAAAAAAGAACCCTCAGCTGATTGGTAGCACTATGATTGGAACAAGTCACCTCCAGAAATCAAAGGTTGCTGATATCATGGTGCTATGAAGAAGGGCCTTTAAAGGTCACTAGGTTAAGAGAGTTATTCTTTTTGGTACATTTATAAAGGGT
>RJWM01017345.1:0-43310 GCA_004363535.1 Dasyprocta punctata | reverse complement strand
ATAGATAGATAGATAGATAGATAGATAGATAGATTTGAGAACTCTAGACTGTGTGATTCCAAGAATTTTCAGTGTCAAACCAGAAAGGTTCCCAGAGTACAACTGGCCCATGTCATCAGTGTATAATAGGGAGGGAAACTGAGTCCTGGAGAGGAGGAGGGACTTGCCTTAGGTCAGGTTTGGTGGATTGAGAAGAGAACCAGACTGGGGGTCAGGAGGGCTGCACTGACACTCCTGTGACATCAGCCATCGCATCAGGCTGGGGCTGGAGCTCCCATTTTCTTGGCTGGAGGGGAGCATAGAGAGAAGGATGAAAACCTTTATAGGCCTGGAGCTTGTCTTGGCCTAGAGCATGTAATCTAAAATATTTTTATAATGTTTATAAAGAAATGAAAGTATGGGGCTTCAGGATGTAGCTCAGTGGACCTGGGTTTAATCTCCAGCACTACAAAAAAGACAAAAAGTTAAAAAAAAGAAAATGTAATATAAAGTACATGTAAAATTCCCTTGACTTCTAAAATGGAAGCACAAGTCTTTGTAGGAAATTCTGACCTAGCCTTCCTGTGTCACAGGCGTCTAGGGATATTTTAAGTGGCAAGTTTGAGGAGCACTGGAGTACTGGCTTCTTAGAATTCTTTGAGAATTCTGTGACCAGCTTTTCTGTCCCATGGCAGAATATAATGTCCTTTAGACTCAGAGTAAGAGCAACCTGAAATTAATGCCTGGCTTTATGGTTAACAAGCTGTGTGACCTTGGCAACTCAGTTTCTGAATCTGTCTCTCCGCTCATCTTGAGATAGGGATCTCGAATCTTGACTCTATGCAGTCTGACATGATTATGTGAGATAAGAAGCTCTTGGAGCACCCAGAGATGGGTAGGTGCTGGTACTTGGTGTCTTCCCTTCTCCTCCAGCACTCTGAGCCAGGCTAGCACAAAATGACATTGATAAAGAGGTGTTCCTGACCCACCTCCAGCTGGAGAAGGGAGAAGTTAGGAGGGTTGAGCCTTTGGCAAGCCAGACAGTCCTATGGGGGACAAGAACTGAGGCCTCCTGGGCCTCTGAACCCAGGTGTGGGGGAGGGGCCAGGGAGCCAGGTGCAGGGGCCGGATGGGAAAGGGGTATCCACCTGAGGGAACACCACTCCCTGGGGATTGAGCTCCCCTCCTCTCAAGGCCCCAGGAGAAGCCAAGCAGGGCAAGACTGGCAAGCCCCAGCTGTTGCTCCCAATACAAGAAAGTGTCAGATATAGGGAGCCGGAGGCCCCACAGAGTGAAGACCAAGAGCTGGGAGGTTAGAGGGTAACCTGGACAGCAGGAGGGCCCTCCTGATGACTTGTAGTCTCCACAACCCTCACAGTACAGTGTGGCTCAGTGGATTAATGGGTTAAATGCAGGTCCATGACCTGGGGAGACCTGGGGTAGTCCCTGGCATTGCTGCCTAGCTGTGGGACTGTGGGCAAGTTACATCATGCCTCTGGGTCTCTGTCACCTGGTAGATAAAATGGGGTGATGCCAACTTCCCCAAGAGGTTGGTATGCAGCACAGCTGTACTCAGGGCAGGCTGTAAAGGAGTTAGAGACAACAGGTCTGTTGAATGACCTAACAGGTGAGGTCTTCTAGCCAGAGTGAGGGGTCTGCCCTACATTTATGAGCACTTAGGTTTGCCAATACTTAACCACACATGTTAGCTCATAGAATGACCTAATGGCTTTATCAGGTGGTTATGACTAGCCATTTTTTCAGAGTAGCTCAGAAACTGATACATAACCACGGGCACCCAGCTAGGACCCAGAAAGCCTGGCATGCTGCCCAGGCCTCTGATAGCCAAGCCCAGGCTGTTTCCATAGCAATACCTGAGCAGGGAGGTCAAGGCCACCAGGTGGGAGGCTCAGCAGAAGTTCTACTCTCCAGGACAAGCTTGGCCCAAGCAGGCCAGGGAGCACTGCAAATTGGCAGACATTAAGAGGAGGATATGGACAGGGTTGGTAACGATGAAGCCAGGGAGGTACCAAGGGACATCAGGAAGTTACGGTGACGGTGACTTAGGCCTGTTCGCCTCCCTGAGCCTAGATCTTGTGTGTAAATGGGGAGTATTTGGGGATTGTGTAAAGAGCCCACTAGGAGGCAGCTGGGGGATTCCTGTGGCAGGTGAGTCATTTGGGGCTGGGCACTGGAGAGCTACTCTCCTGAAGGCAGGTGTGGAGTCTGAGGTCTGCATAACCAAAGGTGATTGCTGAGGGGTTTAGTGGGATCCACGGTTTCTTAGAAGTAAGTTTTCAGGAGCTTAGAGTAGTTGGGGAGAGATTTCTCAAAAGTCTCTGGCCTGTACCCACCTTAGGGACCCCCCAGCCTATTCTCCTTTCCCGGCCAGGCCCTCCCAGCAAAGGGTTAACAGTCTTCTCTACCTGCAGTTGCATTTTAAAGACACGAAATTAAAGCAGGTAATTTATTCTCCCCACACACGAAAGAGCAATTAGTTCTAAACAGGGCTTAATCAGTCACCGCGAGATTGATTTCTGGAGCCCTGGGTTTTCGGGCTTCTGGCGCCACGCCAGGCTGGGGAGGGAGGGGGGCGGACAAATGAGCCGCAGCGGCATGAGCCCTTACATAATCTGCTGGGGGGCCCTGGCAGCCTGGCTGGCCCGTTGAGGTGCCTCTGGCTGAGCTGGGGAGAGGGGATCCGCTTCTCTGCCGCTTGTTCCTAGCTGGCTCAGAGTAGTCCCGGGGTTGGCCACGCCTCCAGGGAAGGGCTAGGCCAAAGCTCTAGCTCCACCCTCTGGGCCTTGTGTCCGTTGGTGGGGCGGGGGTGGGTGGGTGCGCCGGTGCGGTTCGGGGTGCTTACGGAACGGGTATTCTGGGCTTGTCCAACTTAATACTTACACTTGCACCCCCTCTTCTCCCAACTTCCCTATTTCCTCTCCTCCCCACCCCTCCTCTTTATTCTCATCCTCTCACTTCTCTACCTTCCTCACGGCTCTTGCTATCACTAACTCCTTTCTGCCTCCGCACTTCCCTCTCCCCAATCCACGCCCTTGTCTCCGGCCACAGAACTCCATCCGGCACAACCTGTCGCTGCACACTCGCTTCATCCGCGTGCAGAACGAGGGCACTGGCAAGAGTTCCTGGTGGATGCTGAACCCCGAGGGCGGAAAGACAGGCAAGACCCCGCGGCGCAGGGCCGTGTCCATGGACAATGGGGCCAAGTTCCTGCGCATCAAGGGCAAGGCAAGCAAAAAGAAGCAGCTGCAGGCACCGGAGCGAAGCCCCGACGACAGCCCTCCGGGCGCGCCAGCCCCAGGGTCCCTGCCCGCCGCTGCCAAGTGGACCGCCAGCCCATCCTCGCACGCCAGCGACGACTACGAGGCCTGGGCCGATTTCCGCGGCGGCGGGAGACCCCTGCTTGGGGAGGCGGCCGAATTGGAGGACGACGAGGCCCTGGAGGCTTTGGCACCGTCTTCGCCACTCATGTACCCGAGTCCCGCGAGCGCGCTGTCTCCCGCGCTGGGCGCGCGCTGCCCCGGGGAGCTGCCCCGTCTGGCCGAGCTGGGAAGCGCGCTAGGCCTGCACGGAGGCGGTGCGGGGCTGCCCGAGGCGCTGCTGGACGGCGCCCAGGACGCTTACGGGCCACGGGCCCGTGCAGGGACGCCGGCCTACTTCGGAAGCTGCAAGGGTGGCCCCTACGGGGGAGGAGGGGGCTTTGGGCCGCCGGCGTTGGGCGCGCTGCGCCGCCTGCCCATGCAGACCATCCAGGAGAACAAGCAGGCCAGCTTTGCACCGGCCGCCGCGCCCTTCCGCCCCGGGGCGCTGCCCGCGCTGCTGCCACCGCCTCCGCCCGCGCCGAGGCCCGGCCCAGGCCTGGGCGCGCCCGGGGAGCTGGCGCTGGCCGGTGCGGCAGTCGCCTACCCCGGCAAGGGAGCGGCCCCTTACGCGCCGCCCGCGCCCTCGCGCAGTGCCTTAGCCCACCCCATCAGCCTTATGACGTTGCCCGGCGAGGCAGGAGCCGCCGGCCTGGCCCCGCCGGGCCACGCTGCAGCCTTTGGGGGCCCGCCCGGCGGCATCCTTCTGGACGCGCTGCCCGGGCCGTACGCTGCTGCCGGGCCACTGGGTGCCGCGCCCGACCGCTTCCCCGCGGACCTGGACCTCGACATGTTCAGCGGGAGCCTCGAGTGTGACGTCGAGTCCATCATCCTCAACGACTTCATGGACAGTGACGAAATGGACTTCAACTTCGACTCAGCCCTGCCTCCGCCGCCACCCGGCCTGGCCGGGGCCCCGCCCCCTAACCAGAGCTGGGTACCGGGCTGAGAGCTGCCACCTGCGACCCGGGCGCCCGGGTCCGTCCCCAGGGGGCCTCTGTCTTCCCATCCTGATCCCCGGGTCCCCAACCCCGATCCAGTCCGCGGGAGGATCCCGGAGACAGCCCCAGCCGTGCCAGAGAAGTCCCTCAGAAGTTGACCACAGCGGGGCGTGGGAGGGCGGGGCTGGGGATCCCCACCATTCCTACCCCACTCCTGAGCCTTGCATCTCTCCTCTCTGGGCGGGTAACCTGGGAGAGGAGACTGAAATCCGGGCCGGGTCAGAGTGGGGAAGAGTGCGGGGACCGTTGGGTGTGAATGCTGATCACGGAACCACAGAGGAGATGGGGCGGGGATCGTTTCAAAATCTTCACTTTCATTTGCGCAGCCCTTGTGGTGACAGGACCTGTAGCCAGTTCCAAACTTCAAGCCCCCACAGACACCTTTCTCCATCGGTCTTGGTGTCACTACCCGAAGACACCAACCCTCCGAAAACTCACATCTATTGGCCATCCACCCTGAGCGGTCCAACTCCAGCCCTGCGCCCACCGCCACCCTCCGGAGACCCTCATCCCCACGGTTCAGCCTCCCTCCCATCCTACCCGGCCAAGTCCCCTTTCCCGGTCAGGCAGTCCCATCACAGTCCCAGTGCTGATCCCAGCCCCTCCAGTGGGCCTCAGCTCCGGATCCCCCCAGTTCAACACCCCTTTCTCCCTGCCAGTGCTGGCCCCTCTCCCATATTTATAAGTGTCCGGTCGGGGCGGGCGGTGGGTGTGGCGTCCCCCGCTCGTATTGTAGGCAGTGTATCGTGGCTGTGCCGTCAGCGTGTGCGTGTGCGTGTGTGCCGTGTCGAGGCCGTGTAGAGTGCATTGTACAGCATATTTTCATGAATAAAATTGTTTTAAATATTTCCCTTGCCTTGGGCTAGTGGGTGCTGCGGAGAATGCTTGGCAGGGATTGGGGGGTCAGGCTCCCTGTTTCTGCCCTTGTGACTGTGTCTAGGTGCACTTCAGCATTCGCTGAGGTCAGTCTGCTTAGTTTATGGCCTGCTGAGTTCCTGGCATGGCTGGAGACGGTGCCTGTTGGAGCTCTGCTCCTGTTTCTCTGAACATGTGCATGCAGGACGTTTTGGGCCTGGAGAAGCTCCTGAATTAAGCCTTAGAAGTTGGAAGAGTGGGCACCGATGTTTACAAAAATTCCCTGTGCCAGATTCGGTATTGGGCATATTTTTGTGCCTAATTATTGTGTCCATTGTACAGATGAGAAAACAGGAGCAGAGAGGAAAAATAACTTGGGAAAATGGAATGGCAATAGGAGAAAAAAAAGCCTTCGAAGGTGCAGATTTTGTTGGAACCCATTCCCTCCTGTTTACCAATGTTGTCACCTTGCGCACATCTTCAGTCTCATGGCCTGTTTTCTTGACCAATGCTACAGCATATTGTATAAGCACCCATCTCAAGTAAATGAAAAAAGGTACGCAGAGTACTCAGCCCAAGTCCTGCACTCCTCAGTTCCTTCAAGGAAAATTGAGTGAGCACCTGTTAAGTGCCACTTCTTATGCTCAGCACAGGGACTGCTGTAGAGAGCAGAGTAAGCACAGTATCTGCCCTTAAGAAACTTAGAGGCTCATGGGGGGGGTACTGATTGTTAAGTAGGCGATTATGGGTTGGAACAGTGACGAGGCAGGAGTTTGCTGAGGGACAGAAGGAGGAGGCAGCCCTACAGGAGTGTTATGTCAGCTTAGCCTTGAGGGATGAATTGGCATTGAAAAGGGAAGAATTCAGGCAGAGGGAATGGTCCAGAGTCAAGAAAGCGTGTGGATTCCAGAACAAAGCAGTGGAGTGTGGCCAAAGCTCAGAGGTGGAAAGATTGCTGATGGCAGGGAGGCAAGTGGGCCAGAGTGGGCAGTAGTGGAAGACAGGGCCAGGTCAGAGGTGCTGATGGTAATGGTGACACAAACCAGGGCATAGAGGAAGATAGGGCTGGAAGGATGAGTTCACATGCACTTTGGGTGTTGAGTCATGTGGACTAGACATGAGTAAGGGGAGTCGGGGTAGTTCAGCAAACAGGGAACACAGGTAGGAGAAGCCCTGGGGAAATGTCTGCCCAGCTTTGGACAGGCTCGATTTGAGTTGCATCCAATGGGAATCCTTGAGGTTTGGGAGCAGGGAGGAAAGTTCTGGAGCCTTTCTGCTGTGAGAATGGCATTCTCTGGCATTGGGCAGTGTGGCCAGGGGCTGTCCATCTGGAAAGGGGAGTCAGAGAGCCTAAGAAAGTGTCTGGGCTGGAGAAGGAGGTCAGAGGATCAGCAGCACAGAGGTTGTCACAGGCTACTGGAATGGCCTGGGGTGGGGTTGTGTGACAGAGAGGGATGAGTCAAGAAACAAGGTCTTGGATGTGAGGGCAATCTGGCTGCAACATCTGTCATCCCATTGACTGCAGAGGTTGATTTGGTTGGTCTGGCTGGCTAGGCAGGTGTCCCCTTCCTCCTCTGCCACTCCTTGTGCATCCCTCCCAAGGCTGCTGCAGGGTGGAGAGGATGAGCACCCCTGTTAGAGGAGGACTGGTTGCTTGCTTCCTTGGTCAGGGGTATATGAGTAGCTGCAGTCCCCTGCTAGAACCTCCAGACAAACCTTCAAGAATCCTGGTCTGCCCTGAAGAACACTTTAGAACCCTTCAGCATAGGAAGAAGGATGCCTCAGCTGAGAAGGAACAACTGGGGAACCAGGACTCAGAGGTTCCCTAGAGTTTGGGGAAAGAATGTAAGTAGGTCCTAGAAAGGAATGCCCAATGCTCTTGTCTCAGAGTGTCACTTTCTTGGTCTGGAGGATGGAGCAGTAGCACCTGTCTTGTAGATTTGTTTGAGGAACAATTAAGATGAAGCCGGGCATGCCAGAACACACCTATAATCTCAGCACTCAGGAAGCCGAAGCAGGATTGCTGCAAGTTAGAGACCAGCCTGGAATACAGAGTGAGACCCTGTCTCAAAACAAGGAAACCAAAAACTAAGAGTCATTGTCTGAGGTCACACTACTAGCAAGGGGCTGAGCCAGGGTCCCTGCCCCTGACTGCCCTCAAAACTCGGGCTCTGCTTCAGCACCCCTCCCCCTGAGGAGGGATCTGTGAGGGGGAAGCAAAGGAACCCTGGGCCAGCAGGATCTGTATAGGCTCAGGCTCAGAGTTTGAGGCTGAGACCTCTCTGCTGTGGAATGGGGGTTTCCCTGCTGAGCGGGGAGCACCTAGAGACTGATAGGCCTTCTCTTGGGACAGATACTCCAGCCCCAGCCACAACCAGACTTTCTGAGCTGGCCCAGCTGCTTCTGAGTTCCATATGGGCTGCAGAGCTGACCTAGTCTAGGCTGCCTGAGGGTGGGCTGCTGGTGTACATGTGCAGGTCTGTGTGTGTCCATGTAGCCCATATGTGTCTGTGTGTGGGCATGTGTATGTACATGTGTCCATTGGGTGTTAGTGTGCTGGGGTGGGGTGGGGAGAAGGTTGGGTGGTGGTTGAGGTTTCCATGTTGGGTATGCACACGGGCGAGCATGTGTGTGTGAGTGCCATGTATCTGTCTCTGAGTGTGCCCGTGAGTGTGTGCAGGGCTGTGGAGGCCTGCCTGTGAGTTGCTCTCCAAGCCCCCACACACGCACTGCATGCCTCCGTCTCTGGGCGTGCCTGCCTGTCTTGGCACGTCCCCCTCTCTCGGGAGCACCAGGCTGGTGTTCCCCTGCCAGGAGCGTCTTCCGGGCTGCTCTGCTGTCTGTTGGAGGGGAGGAGAGCAGAGGGACACTCCAGCCCCTGGGATCCAGCCCAGCTCCTGATTAAGGAGCAAAAGACCACCTCAGAGTAATGACTGAGCTCAGCCCGGCTCAGGCCAGTGATAATTCCCAAGACAGCTTGGGTCCTGCTGGGCCCCATCAGGAGAAAGGGGGCAACACCCCTACCACCAGGGTCTGGTTCTAGTCCTTCCCCACCAGTACTGGAGCCCAGCAGACTCGCCTCCCTCTATGCCCACTCCCTGGGAGGCGTCTGACACATGATTTATTCATAAAAAGCCATTATTTGTGCCAAAGAAAAACTGAGCTGCTCGCTTTTTAAGTGCTGATAATGCTCTCAGCTTCCCTCCCCTCCCCAGCCCTCTTCTCTCACCTCCTTCAGACTTCCTATCTTTTCTCCTCCCCTTACTTCCACCATCCCCTCCCTTTCCCCTCTCTACTCCTTTGTTGTTCTCATCTCCTCTTCTCCCTCCTTACATCCTTCCCTCTCACCCCCTCAGCTCCTCCCTGCTTCCTCTCTGCAATGAGGCGGGGTCCAGGAGGCTCAGAACCAGTAGTCCCCGGCCTACACCAGGCCTGGAATCCTGGAGGTCCCCTCCCCCTACCTCAGTCTTCCCTGTGCTTAGGTTGCTGGGAAAGTTGGGCAGAGTGAAGACAGACAGAAAGGTGCTGAGGGGGTGCCTTTAGAGACTGCCCTAACTTGCTTCTCCTGTGCTAGGGTGTAACTTTCATCCTTCATTATTAGTGTTAGTCTCCCCAAATCCCAAATAAATCCCCATCTAAGTAAAAGCAGTACACTTGCTATGCAAATGCAGGTCCAAAGCAAGCTCCCTAAGACCCCTTTCCCAGCCAAGAGCACCCCCAAGTTACCCCATATAGACATTCTGGAGCTACCATTATTCAGGTTATGCCAAGAGAGGCAGGCACTGAGGGAGGCACCTGGGTTCCATCACAGAAACAGGAGGCAGCAGAATTTGCTCACAGATGGCAGCTTGGACATAGGTACACACACTGTTCTTAGAAGACGACATCCCAGATCCACGTGTGTGTGTCCTCACGCTCGCACGTGCATGTGTGCTCACACGGAGAGGCATGTGCTCAGCCGCCCGCCTATTCATGCACGTGGGGAACCCTTCCTCACCCCTTTCCAGAGCATCCCTCCCTTGAGCACCTGCATCAGGGGCTCTTTCCCCATTCAGACACCTGTTCATTCATTCATTCTTTCTTTCATTCCATAAACTGCTTTATACCCACTTGGTGCCAACTCTGCGCTAGGTGCTGGGGTGGCTGACATGAATGTGATTGGCCCTAGAGAGGGGGCTGAGCAGGGTGGGTACTGCTAGCTCTCCCATGCAGCCTTGGGCTGAGGGTGGAGGGCCCAGCAGGTGAGGGGTTAAATCATTTGGCATCCAGAGCTAGAGCCATTAGGCCTCCTAATTATGAAATTATCGAGGTCCTCAGGTGACTGCTAATTTCACACACACTGTTCCTCTCACGGTTAATGAACGCCCGCAGAACCCACGCCTTGTCTTTCCTGCTGAACGGTGAGCTGCAGCTAATGAGCTCAGGAAGGCAGACAGGCTGCCGGCTGGGTGGGTGGGGCCCTAGGCCCAAGGAGGGGGCCACTCACCCTCCTGCCCCTCTGGCTGCCTTTGCTGGCTGCTGCTCCAGTGAGGAAGGCAGCGCCCGAGGCCAGCCCACAGTTTCTCTAGAGCTGTCCCTCCTCCAGGTGGGAGAGGGGACGGGTAGTATAGGGGAGGGCTTTGGGTCACATGATCCTGGAATGATCATGGAGCAGGCTGAGGGTAGGGGACAGAAATAACATGTAGATGGCACTGACCTTTTCTGCTTGATTCTAGGGCCATGTCACATTTACAAAGGGCTGCAGGTGTCACCGTAGTTGAAGGGGTAAGAACTGGCAGGGAATGGGTGAAGTCATGTCCTGAGGTTGGGGATAGTGATGACTTTGGGGGTTGATTGTACTAGCGATCATGCAAATGTCAGCCATAGGGTTGTAATGCTACTTTTGATTTTTTTTTCTGTGTATGATTTTTAAAATCTTAATTTTTAAAATTAAAATTGTCACAAAATTTACTTTCCAAAATATATAGAAAAAGTGACACTGGTTGTGATCTTAAGTGAGGGCAAAGCAGCCCAGGCCTAGGGCCCTCATGTTCCCGAATTTCTCTGTGGTGATCATCAGGTGGCTTTGAAGGCCCTGTGACCTGCCTAGGGGAGAACCCTGCCTTCACCATGACTCACCAATGCCAATGGGCCAACGTCGATTCAGGGGTGGTGTGGTGAGTAAGCGAGAAGGAGACTGGGATCATGTTCTACAGCTCAAGAGACCTATGTTTTAGCTCTTTCTTGTCTTGTAGCCATGAGCAGCCCCTTCCCTCCCCTGGGCCTGTTTCTCTGGTGGATACATGATAAGGTTGGGCTGGACTGCTGCATGAGTTGCCCGCACAGCCTGAGGCAGGGCTTGGGGTGTGTATTTGTGCTTGAGGTGCGTTACGGTATATATGGCTCTATCCTCTGAAAGGAGTGGCAGGGATAAGCTGGCCCCCACCAGCCCAGCTGCAGGCTACATCCTCTGACAGCAAGTTCCTGCTCTGTCACCAGCTCTAACTCACTTTTATACCTCAGTTTTCCACCTGTCAAAGGTAGAAAATAAAAGTGCAAACTCACTTTGAACGTGACAAAGATCTTAGGGGTCGTAGCTGTTCTGCGTGACCCAGGCCTGGCCAGGCCTTTGCCGTCATTCTTTAGTTCTCTCCCCATGTGCACACAGACTGTCTTCTAGGATGCCTGCTCTGGTACGGAGCCAGGGAAAGGTGTCTACCTACACCTGGGTGTTCCTGGGGTGGAGGGAGGGAAGGAGGAAAGTCTACCCCATGTGTCCCTAAGCAAGCCTTGTGTCCTGAACAGTCCTGCCAGCCCTTTGTGTCTGTCACCTGCCTGATAATATGAGATAGATGCTTTATTAGCTCCATTTTACAGATGAGGAAACTGCAGATTAGAGAGGTTATGTGATTAACCCAAAGTTACAAAACTAGAAAATGGCAGAGCCGGAATTCAAACCCAAAGCCCAAGGACCCTGAACTGCCATGTCACATCTGTCCTCTGCGTTTCATCCATAAATGCCCACGCACGTGTGTGCCTATGATTATGTGCACACCAAGATGCACATAGAAACACAACCCCACTCATCACCACATGTGATCTGCACACACCCCGGTGAGCACCCAAACCTTCCCTGCACCAAGCACACAAGCTGACATACCCACAAATGTAGCTGGACACGAACATGCACCTCCTCAGCAGACCTGCAAACACTGTCATACACGAGCCCACAGGCAGACATTCACAGCACGTTTGTGCATGCATAAACACAAACACTGCTGCACAGGCCCGCAACTACGTCTACCCAGGGATGTAGGCACATATCCCAATTCACACCCCGTGTGCACAGACAGGTGTTAGTATTTGGCCATGCACATTCACTGACATAAAAAATACGGAGGTACATAAGCAATACCCGCAGAGAGCACCTATACACACATGTGCACATGTGCCTGTACAGATCTCTCCTGCATGTAGGGCAGAAGGCATGTGAGCATTCTCAGATGTGCACCCATCTATGCACAACTCATGTGCATGCACAGAGACGCACAGGCCTACGGACTGCGGTGCGGCAAGGTGAGCAGCTTCCCTGTACAGTGGTTGTGATAGATGGACCCACATCCTAAGTGACTATCAAAGTGTCGTGGCGTGTGAGGCGCAAACACCAATTAGTGGGGCCTTTGAAAGCATCAGCTTGTTAGAGGGGAAGCAGAAGAGGCTGAAATTGGCATAAAACATGGAGCTATTTAACTCTCACGGGGCGGGGGTGTGTGGATGGTAGAAAGGCTTTTGGGTACAACCCTCCCCGAATTCTGCACTTGTTACTGGAGAAGGACCCTCACGAGGGGCTTTGGCAGGCAACTTTGATGCTCCTTGGAAGTGGGGGCTGGGGGATAGCCTCCTGCCAGTGCTAGGCTGGCACTGAGTGAGCGGGGGCCGCGCCAACTGGCGATCAATTTCATGCACATCGTAAACCTAAGTGCTTTCTGGAGAGTCAGGCAGATTGCACATAAAGTCCCCCTTCTGTCCCTAGCACAAGGGTGGGCGGGTGAGGCAGAGGCTCGTCCTGGCAGACAGACCTCCACCGGGCTGCAGGAGCCCTGGGTAACCAGGTCTGCAGGAGGTATCCTTGGGGACGTGGGGAGTTCTCTCAGGAAGACTGACATTCCAGGAGGCAGTTGGAGATGTGACCCATGCATGAACTTGGGGTCTCCCAGACTCTACTACTGATTTGGCACAGTGACCTTAGGCTACCAGATTCTCTGACCCTCGGTTTTTTCATCTGTAAAATAGATTGAAATGAGAATTCTTTGGGACCTTGCCTTCAGCATGATGTATTGTGGAGCTAAAGAACCTATGTGCACACTTGAGGTCATAATTACATTTATTGTTATGCTCCAATGCCCCAGGCTCAGCCCCACTGCGCTCACTGCCCAGCTTTGGACTCATCCCTACCCCCCATTCCTGGCAGGCTCCTGGGGTGGTGGTGGGTTTCTCATAGGGGCAAACAAATTTGTCTCTCACTGCACGAGCCCACCTTTTACCATCCTGTTCCTCCGAAGTGCCTGTGTGGAGATCTGCTCTCCCTGAGCATCTCTGCAGAACCTCCCGCACCGTCTCCCACCAAGGACACCAGGACAGAGGGGTGACCTCTAGGTGTCTCCAAGTCCTTTGCTGTTGGGTGCCAGAGTAGTTCTTGGGTCTGCATCAAGCCAAGAGGGCAAGGGGTGGAGTGGGCTCTGTGCTTGTGTCCCCTGGGTCCCCAAAAGTCATGTTTTTGTATCATCTCTCACAAACTCACTTTCTTTGACTTCTGCTCTCACCCTGAACCTATGAGCTCCAATCAAGCCAAATGCTGGGCTGGGCTGGGGGCAGGACCACACTGCCCTGACCCCTAGGAGCCCACGCAGTGGAGGGGTTAAGAGTAGTTCCGAAGCCATTCAGCCTTAATTCAAATTCTGGCTTTGCTATTTATAAACCGCATGATGTTGGGCAACTTACTTACTTTACCCATGCCTTACCTTCCTCATCTGTAAAATGGGTAGAGATGATTGTATCTTATCTCATAGGACTGCTGTGGTGAGAAATAAATGAGTAAATTTAAGGCATATGCTTGGGGCAGTAATTGGCACATAGCGGCACTATGTGAATGTTTCCAATGTTATAAGTCTGCTATAATTATCATACTATAGCCATTGCTCCTATTTCCCCTGTACCCTTTTCAGATCCCCAATGCTTCCTTATCCTTGGGACCAAATCAAAGTGTCCAAATTTATTATCCAGTAGGATAGGATTACTCCATTTCACAACTCCAAAAGAGTAACTTCCACACTACCCTCCTTGTCAGTGCCCAGAATCTTGCATTGCCCAACCTGAGCAGTCAAGCAAAGCTATATCCTTTTTTCTCTGATCTGTACAGCCCTGCCTAGCTAGCACACCTCATAAACAGGTGCTTCCCAATGGATCTGGTATGCAGTGGGTGCTCAGAAGTGGATTGCTGGTCCTTTGTGGAGGTAAACATCACCACCATCCCACGAACAGCCAGTGCTTATCCTTAGATCACGACAGGGAAAAGCAGAGCTCATAGAGGGCCGTATTGGTCAGGTATGCTGTGGTAGCAAACAACTCCCAGTTCTCAGAGGATGAACGCAACAAACGTGTGTGGTTTGTTTCTGCCAAGTCTACTGCAGATTCAGGCTTCTCTCCAGGGCTGCTGTCCGTGGGGTGACTCAGCTTTCTATGTTGCTTGGATTTGAAGGATCCACCATCTCAAAAGAGGCTTTCTTGTTGCTCCACTAGTAGAAGGCTCTGCACCAGCTCTTCTGTGGTTTGGCTGGGAGGAGACCACATCCCCTCTGGCCTTAGCTCACTGGCCAGGAACAGTCACGTGCCCACTTACCAAGAAGCAGCCTGGGACATAGAGGAGTCCCGGGATGCAGGAGGAAGCTGGAGGTGACTCTGCTGAGTGCACAGCAGGGTCCAGCTAAGAAGGGACCAGAAGCTTAGGGTGAGGGGAAGTCCTGCTGGCTGGGGCAGTGAAGGTGAGCTTCTGGGGCAGGGCTGGACTTTGACTTTTAAAGAGTGGGCAAAATGGGTTAGGCAGAGAAAGAGCAAGAAGAGAGCATTCCATATGGGAACAGAGGGGACTGCATAAGTCTCTGAAGGTAGATAGCATAAGAAAATTCCAAGACATGGTGCAGCACCCTGGCTTGCACAGGTCTGTCCAGGAAGATGGGGAAGATGAGCAGGGACTTTCACAGCTTTGGAGAGAGACATATCCAGGGGCAGACTGGTGAGCTCAGCATCTCTGCATCCTTTCATGGAAGAGATGGTAGATCTCTGGTTTTGACTTCTAGGCCTCTAGCTTGGAAAACTGGGAAATAGAAATCCAATTATTAGACTGGGGAGCCCAGGAGGAGAGTTGGTGTGGGGTAACAAGGAGGGCAGGCTTGGTGTGGACCATGATGGGTTTGAGATCACCACGAACATGCAGGAGCAGTGGACAGTTAGGTCCCAAACTGAGGAGACAGTGCTGGGCTGGGGCTGGAGATCCCAGGATACAGGCACACAGATGGGCTCTGAAGCCTCAGGCAGGAATTGTATCACCCAGTGGTCCTCTAAAGGGTGAGTGGAGTCGGGGTCTGGAACAGAGCTCTGGAGCAGCCCAGTGAGGCAAGGGCAGAGGAGGAGCCGGGAAAGGTACCAGCCAGAGGAGCAGAGACAAAGCCAAGAGGCATCAGGTAAGCTGTAGAAAGCCAAGAGGAAAGGCAAGTTCAGCTGTGCCCAATGTTGTGCTAGCATCCGGATAAGACATGCTCAGCCACTGAGCCACAAGAAGGTTGCTCGTGACCTTGTTGGGGATGGCTTCTAGGGCATGATGGCTACATAGGCTAGATCAATGTGCCAAGCAGCAGGGGAAGGTAGCAAAGTATATTGAGCCAGGGCACGAACAGTTCTCTAGAAACTTCTGCTAGGGAGTGGGAGTGGCCAGCACTGGGCAGAAGAGGCTGGGGTATTGAGGGTTTTCACTATTATTGTTTTTTAAGGAGAGAGATACTGAATGTGCTGATAACTGATTTGGGGGACCTGGCGTGGGGGGAGGAGAGCAGAGATTTAGGTGGGAAGAATGGTCTGATGGAGGGTCTCTGGGAGCAGGGGGAGGGGGGAGGGGTCCAGGGAGTGGAACCTTTGGAACAGGTCAGTCCTGTGAAACCGTGGAGGAAGAGATGGAGATTCCCAGTCAAACAGTTGAGGCCAGAGTGGACCTGGGAGACAGAGAGGAGCTGGAAGGGCAAACAGAGAGAGGTGGGGTAGGAGAGGCCTGAGGGTGGGGAGAGGCAGAGAGGCAGAAGAGCACACGGAGCTAACCAGAAATGAAGAGACGCAGAGTGAGACAGGGACGGAGGAGGGTTAAAAGGCTGGGCTGAGGCTTCGGTGCGGACCCTGGGGAGCCAGTGAAGGCAGGGCCAGGGAGTGGCTGTGAGAAGAATGTCTCATTTTCTCAGAGGACCCTGACCCAGTCCAGAGCTTGGATCTTTCCCCAAACCCAGCAAATACCCAGCCCAAGGCTAAGCTGACTATGGCCGTGCAGGTACCCAGCCCCTGCTTTCTGTGGCCTTGGGTAGGGGCAGGGTAGTGGGGTCTATGAAGCCTTTCCTCCATTACAGAGGTACCAGCCCTTCCCCCTCAAAAGCAGGGGCCTGGTTTTCACTGGTCACCCAGCAGGTACAGCACCACTGAGTATGGTTAGGTCTAGCAGGTCAGCATTGAAGCCAGGCCCTTGACCCCCACCCTTTACAACCCCAGCTCTAGGCTCGGGTCACCCCTGTGGGGCCCAGGCCACCCTGACATTCACCTAATTGTCTTCCCACTTTGATGAGTGGCTCCGCAGAGGCGCCGCCGCCCGATCAAATTAAATGTGAGCCAGGCAGGCAGCCCGATGATGAGAAGGAAATACCACATTTACATAGCCCAGTCCCGGTGGTGCGGGGAGACCCAGCCCAGAGAGATGGAGACCTAGGGACCTAGGGAGAGACAGACAGGGAGATGGGGTAGGGGGAGGAGACAAGAGACATCATCAAGGGTGGGGGAGAGGGATGGGCACCATCTGCAGGTCCTTGTCATCGTCAGGTGAAGGGCAGCTGGCAGTGGAATCAATACAGGTAGAGGTTCTTATCACCTCCAGGCAGGCAGCCTCATCCCTGCCTAGCCTGGTGCCTGACCCAGAGGTAAGGAGGTGGTCTGAAGCCCTATCTTCCAGGGGGCCCCCCTCCTGCCCGACTTCAGCTGGGGATCTGGAAGGCTCCCCTCACCCATGCAGACCCACAGCTGGCCTGCAGCTGCCTCCCTCAGCACAGCCCTGGCGGGTGGGGCTGAGAGCTTCCCCTGGGTTCACTTGGGGACACCCTGGCTGCCCCTCCTGGGGTTCAGTGGGCCTGGCCCTCTGAAGGATGTGTGTAAGTGCACGCACAACTGTGACAGTGAGTGATCACGGTGGCATCTATCTAGACCCTGTATGCACTAGGCCTGGGTAGTCAGAGGATACTAGTGTGCTAGGCCTTCCCCGCTGGATGCGCAGTCAGGCCTGAAGGTGTTGGGGTGGCCTGGTGCTACCACCTGCGCATCCCAGGACTGAAGGTAGGAGGAATAAGGCCCTGGTGTCCACGTCAGTGCCACATCTCTTCCACCATTAACAGCATGTTCCTGGGAACAAATCAGTGTCAGAGCTGCAAAACAACTCCAGAAAGAGCCACTGCTCTTCTCCCCAGTTTACAGAGGGGAAAACTGAGATCTGGAGAGGGGAAGTGAAGGGAACATGACAGGCTAGAAAAGGCACAGCCCATACACTAACCCAGCCTATCCCACTCAAGCCTACGGGTCCTTCTCTTGCTGCCCCTGTGTGTCTGAGCACCTGGGCCCCCTGACACAGGCTGTGCTCTGTGGGGGTTGATAAACACTCAACCCTCCCTTCAGCTTCCTTCATTCCTCTCCTCCAGCAATGTCCCTGCCTTCCCTCTACTCTCAAAGGCCTGGGCTGGACACCTTTGATAGTATTTTTACCAGGAATGGAGTGTTTTACTGAGTGTATGTGGCAGGCCAGGCATGATGAAGAAGTCACAGAACCCTCACTTCAACCCTGTGTCATAGGCACCACCAATAGGCTCCTTGGACAGGTGGAAACTGAGGCTCACACAGCTGAGGGAGAGGCATTTCGGTTAGTCAGGCTCTGCACCCAGACTGGGTCCAGCCCTGCTTTCTCTGAGTCCCCTCCCTCTGTCACAGAGACAGACCTAGGTGTCCATGGAGGCAGGGGCGTGTGAAGAGGCTTCTCACATGGGGGTGTTCTGTGAGCTGACACATCTAGACGGGCACGTGTGAGCGTGCACACCATGGTGTGAGCGTGGGACCCGGGACCTGGGTGGGGGTGGGCAGGACACCCTGCTTTCTGCCAGTCTCTGTGAGTCACTTTACCACTTCCTTCATTGACCCCTCACAACTCTCTCACCCGTGCCTTGTCTACCTCAACTCTCCCCTCCGCCATTTTCAGAATGAATCAACTGGGCTAGAAATGGGAAGTGACAACAAATAATGTCGAAGCTGATACTGGGACCCAAGGCTCTTTCCAGAACCCCAGAGATCAGCAAGGTTGGTTGGCCTTTCCTTCCTCCCTTGCTGGTGGTGTTGAGGGCTGGACTGGGGTGCCTGCTTCTGTCTGTACCAACTCCTGTGTGCTGCTCCCCTACCTGAGCTCCCAGGGGAGCTCGGCCTGTTGGGGGGAAGCGCCTGTTAGTGCCACTGAAAAGCCCTTCCCCTCACCCACGGGGTCCAGGGCGGCTTTTACTGGGAAAATAATTAGAAATCTAATTCTTATTTCTCCCACTCCGCTAATTGTCTGTGGACAATTTGATTGTAACAGTCGTCACTGAAGCAGAAAAACCACCTTATTTCTGCCAGATATCCTCCCTGCAATTAACACCAGCAACTGCCTCTCTCTCCTCTCACCTGCAGACACCCAGGGCCTGAGGTGCCCTCACCTCTCTGCCTTCCACCTCTGGCGAGGGCACATCTGGGGACCAGGCCCAGCCATGGGCAGATGGGGGAGGGCGAGGGTGGAGGGGCAGGGACCCAGAGGGCAAGCTGGCAGAGATACAGAACAAATGAATATAAATATTTGAGCATTTGGGTAAAAGAAGGAGGGAGAGATGAAGACCCAGGCTCAGTGAGAGACAGAGGAGCAGGGCCAGACCTAGGACAGAGAGAGGTAGGGAAAAAAGAGGCCAAGGAAGGAAGGAAGTGTGTGACAGGCGGGGCTGCGGAGGGAGGAGCCAGGCAGGGACACACCTCTGAGACCGAACCAGACAGTGTTCGGGAGCTGTGAGGCTCCCTAGAGAGCCCAGTCTCCTGTAGGATGTGGCTGGTTGAGGAAAGGAAAGCGGGAGGAAGAGACAGAGTGGGGGCTTCTGGGGGGTGGGGAGGGCAATGGGTCCAGGGAGGGGCAAGAATGTGAGGGTGAGAGGCCTGGGAATGGAACACAGGAGCTTCGGGAGCTGAGCTGTTGATCTGAGTGGCCAGGCTCCACTTTTCCCGCAGGCCACTACCCTTCTTTACCTGGGAGCACGGAAGCAGGGCGCCCTCCACAGTTACCGCAGCCTCCCCATGCAGTAGTCTTCATAGTCGACCCCTTGGCCTCCATCTTGCCCTGCTTTGCCCTTGCTGGCAGTGCTGTGGTAGTGGTGGGTAGACAGGGCTGAGTCCACCCCATCGGGATGCAGCTGCTGTTGCAATCTGGCCCAGGGGCAGGACAGGGTCTCTGGTCATGTGGGCACCACTGGGCACACTGCTTTCAGACGCTTGAGGTGTGCTTTATGGAGGGAGTGTGGTGGGTAGCGTGGCTCAGGCTCTCATCTGCCCTCTCTCCCTTAGCCCAGAGTCTGGGAGGGAGAGAGAGGGGCGTGAGTCCTCCCTGAGGCCTGCTTCCTTTCCCAGCCATCCTCAGCCCTCCACTCCCCTCCCCAGCTAGTCAAAGAGGATGGGGGCCCGGGGCTCCTGTCAGTCTGGAGCTGGAGAGCTCCCCGAGCTTCATTAACATGCAAATTAGCAAGTTCTGACTGGCTGTGGCAGCCATGGGCAGCCACCCCTCCCAGCCCCGTGCGTGCGGGTGTGCGTGTGCGTGTGTGTGTGTGTGTGTGTGTGTGTGTGTGGCACAGAGGAGGGAGTAGCTCTCCTTGCCCTGTCTCCTGTCTTACACACGTATCTACAGAAGGACATACGTGTGATACGCAACCACATACAGCCACCTCTGACACAGTCTTCGGGACCCCCACGGACCCCCACACACTTCACCCACCGTGGACACACCCTGAACTGGCTCAAACAGGCATACCAAGCCCACCCTCTTCCCAAGTCACACTGTGTCATGCCCTCACACACAACCCTGCACTGTCCCCCACGCATATAACCACGACCTCAGTCACACACGGTCCAGTGAGAGGCTGGAGTGGAGGCTTCGCCCAGAATGCAGCTGCCACCCCATGGATGCCCTCCATGCTCACCCATTGCCATGTTTGGTCCACCAGAACCACCGATGGAGAACAGTCTGTGCCCCATCCCTCCATGCTGGCTCTCAAGGTGAAGTTTCTGGTCTGTTCTGGTCCCTCTGCTCGGACACCCACCCAGCCCACCTGTGTTATCCCCCCGGCATCGCCCTGCTGCAGTCAGCCCTGGTTCTCTCCGTGTGGAGCTGGGCCCCTCCTCTGGTTGCACAGCCCTTGGCTTCCCTTGAGAGTGGCCCTGGTCATGCTGTATTGCAATTGCCTGTGGATGCGTCTCCTCCACCGGAATGGGAGCTCAAGGAGGACAGGGATGGCGTCAGTCAGTCTGGTTCGCTGCTCTGCCAGTACTCAGCTCACTCTTGCTATCCATGCTATTTCCACAACAGGATAGATCAGGAACCAGGGTTAATAGTGTGAATGGCGAATATTTACATGGCATTTGCCACATGCTGGGCCACGCACACAACAGCCCTATGAGGGAGTTTCTATTATGGATCCCATTGTTAGGGTTGAGGAAACTGAGGCACAGAGGGGTTAAGGTGCCTGAGCAAGTCACCCAGCCAGAACTGAGATCCAAACTCTGGCCACCTGCTGTAGACAGTCATTTGTGTGTTCTTCCCAGGACAGTGGCCAGAGCCTGGGAGAGTTGGGGCAATTTGGGTGGGGCAGAGTAGGAGTTCCCCAGTGCTAGATCTGAGAGGAGGCTCCTTGCTCACTTATCATCTGCTTCGGAGGCTTTGGGCATGGGGTTCTACAGCATCCTAGCTGGGGGGATCAACCAGGACAACCCTGTGTTAGAGATGTCCCAAGTCAAACTTCTTTAATATCCACTACAGTGTGCTCAGCAATCTCATTCAAGTTTTTTAATCCTCAAGGCAGCCCAGGATTGTTGGTACCATGATTAGCTCCATTTTACAGGTCAGAAAAGTGAGGCTCAGTGTGTCTCCATATGCCCAAGGTTGGCCTAATGGCCATCTGCGTTTTTATCTTCAGGGACCATTTCCTCTCTGCATTTGGAATAAGAGCTGCCATCTTTTACAGATCCTACTCCCTCTTAGGCGATGTTGACTGGCTCAATGCTGAATACATGATTCAAGTTGGGCCAATCAGAGTCCTGGCAGGAGACTCTTGACTTCAGGGCCAGGGTGAGGCTCTGGGGTTTTTAGCAACCCAGATTTCTTGTGGGGAGGGGTGGCTGGCAAACATGCTGAAGAGACTAGAACAAGGTCCAGCCATATCCTGCCTGGAGCTGGGCAGCCTGGGGGCTTCAGCACACCTTCCGCTTACTGGCCGCCTGGGCTCCCAGCAATCTCCTGCACCCTTTCTTCTCATCATCCCTCTGCTGGCCTAGGGCTCCACCCTCCACAAGTGGCCTGGGGTACAGAGAGGGGCAAGAGGGGCTGTATCCATGGGAAGATCTGGATGGGCCTGAGTCTTGGCTGAGGGCATAGACCAACCTCTCCTGCTGGATCCCTGGCAAATGACTGCAATCCCCAGCAGTCGCCAAGGCCAGGTGCTTGCCTGTGTTCACTGCCCCCAGAATGGTGTGGTGCACAGTAGGTGTCACTGTCTGCTTGTGAAGTGGAGGAAAGAGGGGAGGGTGGGTGAAGTGACGCACACTCAGGCCTGGCAGGGCTGCAGAGCTGGCTCTCCTGGGTGCAGTGAGCCTGGTATTTGGGCACAGTTGGTTCCCATATGGCTCCTGGCTCTGGAAACCACTGGAGCTTGTGGGTGGGGCTCATGGGTGGTCCTCCCTGCTGACCGGTCCTCTCTTATTCGTCTTGTCATCTCTGTCTTTGGAGCGCTTTGGTATGGGGACAGGTGGCTATCTTGACCCAAGCTGGATCCAATTTTTATGTTTCTTCTTCTTAATTTAGAAGAATATCTTTTCAACATAAAAGGCCAAAAATAAGCTGGGCATGGTGGCACACAGCTACTATCCCAGCACTTTGGGAGGCCGAGGCAGGAGAATCACAAATTTGTCTGTAGCCTGGGCAATTTACTATCTTAGTGAGACCTTATTTCAAAATGAAAAAGGGCTGGGGATACAGCTCAGTGCAAAGGTGCAAAGGTCCTGGGTTCCATCCCATGTGCTACTGAAAAAAAGAAAAAACATATATACCTAAGGATATACGCCTTTGTTTCTCTAGTCTGTGGCTGGGATGACCCCAGTGTCAACTTACCTGGTGGAAAAGCACCTGTGTAATGCCGAGGGCTAAAGACTGAGGCCCAACTGCCAAGACCAGGGAGAGACGCTGGGACAACCAAAGAAGATGTTTGGTGAGAGTGAGGGGAGAAAGAGAGGCCCTTATGAACTCGGTGCCATCAGGCCACATGCCAGCTGTTGAACTGGGACTTAAACCCAGGCCCCTCAGGGTGCCTTCCTGCATTCTCCAGAGAGGATTCTTAGTTAGCACTGATTGTTTCAAAGTGAGTGTTGTCAGGGCTTACTCAGCATGGCCTGCTGCTCCCCCCCCAACCATCCCTGATCCCCACCTTTCCCAGCCTCAGTGTGGGCTACAGATGGGGCTTGGCGGAGACCCACTCTGCCAGGCTGAGGGCCACCGTTAGGTCTGTCCCGTCTGTTCAGGGGTTTTTGAGCCAGGAGGGGATCCTGCATTTGTGGAGAGGAATGAAAGGGCCAGATCTGCCCCATAGGCCAGAATCTCTGAGTATTCTTCAAGACTGACCCCAAATTCTGTTGAAGTGGAATGAAGGTACTTGTTTTCACCCTGGCTCCTCAGCTTGGCAGCTGCCACTGGCATCTGGCACAGACAAGGCAGGAGCATGGCACCAGGCTTGGCGCTCCAGGGACTGGCCTGCTCAGCTAGCCTGGAAGCAAAGGGGTTAACAGGCTGGGGAGGAGGGAGCAGCAGTCTTTGGCTAAAGAGCCTTGTTAATTGATTCCCTCATTCCCATTTGTTCCTGCTAAAGAGAGACAGATGAGAGGGAGCCCGCCAGGCCCGTCTTGGCACCCGACAGCTTGGCTGGGCACAGCTGTGCTCGTGGCTCTGGTGTCTCTCTGGGGGAGGGGCCAGTGGCAGCAGAGGTGAGGAGGTGGGGTGGTCACACGGCAGGCCTGGTGCCCTCTGCTCACCCTCGGGACAGGCACAGGCCATCTGAGCGCCCTTCTGAGAGGACAGATCTTTGATTTCACCTCGTGACACTTCTTTGATCATTTGGCCTGCCCTGTCACCAAGCGTGGGCTGGCAGCTCCCTCAGTCTGGGGCCCTGCCAGCCTGAGGCCTGGATGAGATTTCTGCCTAGAAGAGGGACAGCTCTGGCCTGTCCAGGAGAGTTCTGTGCCTTTGTAGGCAGGCGGAGTCCGCGTCACAAGATGGGCATCTTCGCCATGGCTACAGCTCTGCCCGAGTCCTCTGGGGCTCTAAACTGTGTGTCATTGTCCTGTCTCATCTTCGTCTCAGCCAGGCTCAGTGGCGAGGGTCGGATTGTGCCACACAGGACCCTGGCAGTTTCCCCGGAGAGAATGGAGTTTGAATGCCTCAGTGTAATCAAGCACATGACCCCAGAGTTCAAATCCTGGCTCTGCCATTTGCCAGCTGTACACTTTGAGCAAGACATTGTTACCTCTTTGGTTCTCAGTTTTTTCATGTGTAAAATGGCAGCGAAACCAGCACCTATCTGTAGTCGATTGCAGAGATGGTTACGGCTCTCCCCCCTTCTCTGAGCATGCCCCACAGCGACACCCCTTTGTAGGTTCTCTCATTAGTTTGGTTCTGGGATGGCCTCGTGACTTACTGTGGCTGACAGGACATGGAGGAAGTGACAGGACCAGCTCTGAACCCAAGCCTCAAGAGGCCTTGCAGGCTTTCGCTTGTTCTCTTGGAACCCTGCCCAGCAGCAGTGTGAACAAGCCAGGGCTGTCCTGCTGGATGAAGACAGACACATGGCCCAGTCACTCCCGTCACTCCAGTGACAGCCAGCCAACCTCAGAAGCAGAACCACTTAACTGACCTGAAGCTGACTGCTGATGCGTCAAGTGTACCCAGCCAAGAACAGAAAATAGACCTGCTGAATTTCCAAGCCATAGGATCATGATCTTAACAAGTAAGTGGTGGTTGTTTGAAATCATAAACACTGGGGCAACTTATTATGCAGCAAAAGCTGACTGATACACTATCTCAAGCCATTGCTTGACTTTGTGGATTAGATGATACAATGTGAGTTGAAGTACCCCAGAGTGTCACACAGAGCAAGATGTCAGAATGTAGAGCTCCTATTATTGTTGCCCATGGTGAAGTCATTGACCACGAATTAAGGTCTCCTGCATTCTTGACTGCTAACTAACTCGTTAGTGCTCAGAAGTTAACGAGGACTCTCTTTGAGCTACCTTCTCCACACACCTCTTCTGCAGCAGTAACGAAAAGGATAAATGACATCATTGAGGGCTTCCTGTGTGCTGGCTCTGTAGCAGATATTTTACATACTCTATCTCATCCAATCTTCATTCAATCTTATGTGAGAAGTGCTCTCATTAGTATATTATTTCAGTTTCACATTCACAATTTTAAATCCAAGCTTGGAGATTCAAAGTACTAACTTACCCAACGTTACATAGTTAGGGAGTACAGAGAGACTTTCCAATTCTTGAGAAAGCAACTGACCCCTCTCCACTTTTGTCTGCTTTTCCAATTCAGCTCTGATCTGCAGACCTTTGCCTGGCAATCCCAGTCTCGGGGAACAAAGAGTCTTCCTTCAGCTTTTACCAGATGTTATAGTTAGGCTCGCCCAAAAACCCTGAGCTGGGACACTGCTTGTCTGGCCTCTCATGCGCACAGACAGACTATGAACCTTTATCCCTCCCTTTGTTAGGACAATGTTTTCTATCCTCTGCTCTTTCAAAACCATGGGCTTTTCCTTGGCAGGCCCCTCCTGGTCTTCCAAATGACAACTACTCAGTTTTCCAAGCTTTTGCAAACTTGTCCTCCTTCCATCTCTCTAGTCACTGCCTCTCATGTTGTGTAAGCGATATTGAGGACGATATCTACTTTGCACCCGTCCATTATTCCCAGTGCCCCCAGCCCTGTAGCCAAGTGTGAGCTGCCACTTTCATATAGGAGCCACGCTCTGCCCGTCTGTGACTGCCCCAGGGCGGCACAAGATTCAAGCCTACCTGATTCAAGTTCCCCAGGGTTTTGGACTGGGAATGCAACAGTCAGACTTCCTGGGCAGTTATAGAATATAAAAAATTGAGGAGATGTGATTATGGACTTTTTCATATTTCTTCTTTTCAAATTAGTTTCATTGCTTTTGTGTGTGAGAGTAGTTTTTAGTAAATCTTTAGTAATTTAAAAAAACAATCTGTGCTTCTGGGATAATTTTTTCCCTCTTCATCAGTGATACATTATCAAATGTCTCTATAGTTTTAGACCCAAGGTGGCCAAGCCAGATCTATTGAGAAGACAAAGTTCTAAAAATAAAAGTTGATCTCAGTTATAAAAAAACCAAAACAACCCAAAACAAAAACCAAACCAAACAAAAAAAGTCTGGTGAGCCCCGTGCTGGGACAGACGCAGGTCTGCAGGGGGATAGCCGAGTAGAAAGGGTAGGACTCAAGGCTGCTGCTCCCCTGGCGATTCCTGAAGGTCAGTGCCTGGGAATCTGTAAGCCTGTGAGCCCTCATCCACGCCCTTGATGCCCCAGTTGTGTTTCTGTCATTTACAAACCAGAGTTCTAACTAAGGACCCCTGTCCTGCAGCCTCCCCATACACTTCTTCCCAAGCTACCCGGAAGCCTCCTAAGGGGAGGGAGTCAGGGGAGGGAAAACTTAGATAACTTAAGCCCCAGTCTTTGGTTTTTTGGTCTTAGAAACAGGCACCTCCACTCACCAGCATACTCAAGCCAGAGACCTACTGTCACTCTCTGTCTCTCCCCTTCCCCTCACCCCTGTGTTGAGACCCCAAAGGAGTCCTAACAATTCCACCTCCCCAAATGATCCTGCCTCTGACCACTCCCCCCATCTCTGTTGCACCATTCTCTTCTCTACCCTGCACCTCCACAATTGTCTTCTTCCTGGACTGGCTCCAGAGGGGGTTCCCCAGTGCCAGCCTGTGCCCTTTGCCTGGCGTGCCACTGGAGAGCAAATCACATTGCTTCTTTTCTAAAGGTGCCAAGACTTTCCCCCTCCCATTGCACTGGGAGCAAACCTATCAGCTCACGCTTGTTTGCCAGCTCTGGTCAGTGGTCTTCCTCTTGTGCGCTGAAGGCATCTTCTTCTTCTCTCCTCAGGACACCCACTTTACTGTTCTGGGGCCTGGAGATCTCCTACCCTTGCTGGAGAATCCGGCTCCTTCTCCTTCTTGAAGTGACAGTGGAGATACCACCTCTCACCTTCTAGTTATCCTTCAAAACTCAGTCCCTGCCCCAGTTACTTGGTATCCTGGGCATCGTTTGTATTCATCAGTGACATTGCAACCTGACTTACTTTGGTTGTCTGTGTTTGCTATGAGTCTGTCCTTCCCACTCAAATACCAGGTCAGTGAGGGCATAAGGAGGTTGACTTTCACTGTGCCCCTTGCACCCAGCTCAGGCATAGTACATGAAAGTGTTTTTAGGACATGACTAAGTAGCAATCTGAATCCAGTGAGTGTGGTGCTGCTCTCCCCATTCTACAGAACAGAAAGTTAGGGCTGCCGAGTGCAGAGCCAGCGGGTGGCAGAAGGAGGCTGACGCCTAAGTCTGGCTGAGGAAAGAATCTTTAGGTTTTCCACAAGGGCCACATTTGTGTCATGTTTCAATTCACAAAGCAAACCTGTGCCTGCTATTCTATGTCATCTTTCTACCCAGTTTTATAGATGAGACTATGAGAGCTGGCAGTTCCAAGGGGTGGGGTCTCTAGGGTCTCACAGGTGTCATGAGCCCCTATACCTGTCATGGCTGGAGGGACTCAGTGTGAGCTTGCCCTGTCCAGCCAGGATCCCTGCCCGCAAGGGCACCACCTCCCTCCACCCCCTGTGCAGGCCGCGCGCCTGTGCCTGTCACATCAAGTTCAAGTGATTCATGTGGCAGCGGCTCCTGGTCTGCCTGTCGGCACGTCAGCTAGTCCTGGTTGCCATGACAACAGGATGCAAGGCACCAGGGCGTCAGTGGGCTGTGGCTCTCTGAGGGGCAGTGCCATAGACGGGGGAGGGGGCTTGTTTCTTCCTCCTGTGGGAAGCTTGGCAAGGGTTGGAGCTGCTGGGGGCTGGGCAGCCCCTCCCTGCCTCCGTGCCTTGGCATTTCCTTCCTGCCATCTGTGCCGGAGCTGGGGGAAGGGCGGGAGCACCTCCCTGGTGGGAGGGGCTTGGGCACAGCCTGTTGGGAAGAACAGTCCTCCCAGCTGGGTTTAGTCCCCATTCCAGTTCTAAAGACCCTTCCAGGGGGCGTGTCACACCACAGCCTTCCTCTCCTTGGGACAAAGAGGAAGTTCAAGACCCAGTTCAGCCAGAAAATTGATCTCCAGCTTGGGGTAGCCCAGTGAGGGAGCAAGCCTTCAAAGAAGGGGTCCTGAGGGAACTGGCTGGCTTTGTGCCAGCGTTTGGCTAGGAGCTCATCCTAGCTGCTTTTCCCAGCACTGTGTGTACACTCAGGTTTATCATACCCATTCTGCAGAGGGAGAAACTGAGGTCAGGAAGTGACAGCTGCAAAGCAGTAGCACTAGGATTCAAATGCAGGTTCATTGACTCCCACCCTTGTTCTCATCAGACCCTTGCTACTACCTCTCAGAGGAAGGGATTCTCTCCATCTCAGCCCTTTCATTAGATCTGCTCAACTCTGCTAGAGAAAGGAAGGAGCACTGATCTGTGTGTCAGGCTACTGGGTTTGTCCTTGGCTCAGCGGCCAGCTGTGAGATGCTCAAATCTCTGCTCTGCCCCAGGGCAAAGCCACTTTGTCCAAGAACTATAGGAGGTTAGAGTGAAGGTACCCGCATTGGACAGGAAGCCATCGTGTCTTGCCCCATTCTGGGTTAAGACTGCACCCAGGATATGTGGCGGGGCAGGAATGTGGCCAGCAGACTTCAAGATATCAGGAGGAGCAGGGGCTTGCTTCCTTAACTGGGTGGACATTGCTCTTTGGGAATTGCTTCTTGTGCCAGGAACCCTCACATTCTCCATGGAGACACAGAGCTCTTCAGGCCTTGCAAGATGATGACCACAAGTTGGTTCTGTGGCCCTTGTCACCCACTCCCATGCCACAGTAAGGAAAGTGAGAGCGATCAGGGTGGACAGGGGAATGTGGGTAGTGAGAATTTCTTTCCTTATGTGGGGTGTGGTTGGAATCCCTGAATTTGGGTGAGGAGGAAAAACACTTTCCTCCAAGAGAAACACTTAGAGAAGCTGACATGTATCCC
Organism: Dasyprocta punctata; assembly: GCA_004363535.1. NCBI lineage: Eukaryota > Metazoa > Chordata > Mammalia > Rodentia > Dasyproctidae > Dasyprocta > Dasyprocta punctata. The sequence goes on along the minus strand of RJWM01017345.1, from coordinate 15,217 downwards.
CCTGAATGTGACCCTGGCTTGAGAAGAGTCTAAAAGGGGTGGTGATGTGGGGTTCTCTGTGGAGGCAGAGCAAACCCACATTCTGTGGGTCAGAGCAGCCATCATGAATGGGGCCACCTGCTGAGCAAGGTAACTTCTTGGAGTCTGAGGGGATGAACCTCCAAAAGCAGAAAATGAGAGACAGCAGCGGCAGGCAGACACCATTGCTCAGGCAGGGAAATCTAGGCTGTGGGATGCCAGCAAGGGCGCATGTAGAAGTCCCACTAGTAGTGGCCCAGAGGGACGCTCTATGCCTGGGCTTCCTGGTGGACCAGCCTCCCAACCCCATCTCAGGCCTCTCAGCCTGACCAGCCCTAGCAGGAGAGGGAAGGGTGGTAAGACTGACGAGAAATTAGACTTCCGATGCTAGCTTGGAATTTTGATTCATAAAAATGAGATTGATAGTGCCTGAGAGTCCAGAAAAATTATGGAATTGGTCCCACATGTAGTCCAGGAGCAGGGAACCATAAAGCAAGAATTCCAGCAGAACTGAGAAAGAATCCAGGCTGTTCTGCATTTGGTCCTAGCAGCACTAGCCATTCTGGACCCTTGGATGGTCCCAGGGATGGGGATTTAACCCTGTTCGAGGCCTTTTTCCTAGGGGTGGCTGTCCCCCGCACTGTCCCCACACAGCTCCTTTCTGTCCTCTCCAGTTCAGCCCCCCAAGGCAGGAACCTGTAGCTCTGTTCCAGTGTACTGGGAGTCCCCTGTCCCTCATCTCCCCCTGCTCACTCTTGAACAGATTTTGCTTCTTGGTACTGAACTCAGTGTGGGAGTTGGGGCAGGCTGTGTTCAGTATCCTCAAATGGACCAACAGATATATCCTCTGTTGCAGAAAGGGAAACTGAGACCTGGGAAAGCAAAAGAACTTCCCAAGGCCATTTAGCAATCCCTGGCAGAGCCAGGCTAGGGTCTTGGTCTTCAGATTGCTAGTACTGGGTTTCCAGTCTCTGAGGGTCCCAGGGAGAGATGGTTAGAGCAGGTCTATGGCAGGACCAACTTGCCAGCCCTCCCTGGCCTAAACAGCACATGCAGATATCAGAGGACAGAGGGATAGAAAGACCCTTTCCCAGGGGAACCTTAGCCCACTTCAGATTGGCAAAGACATCAGCACCTGGCCGCCATCCACCCCTCACAGCCAGCCTGGAGAAGTAGTGGCCACTGAGACCCTCAGGAAGTGGGCATCTGCAGTGGCTACTGGGGCAAAGTCCAGCCAGGTTGGATTGAAAAAGTACAGATCCTAGAGTTAGACGTGAGTTCAAGCCCGTCTCTACTAGTCAGTAGCTGTGTAGCCTTGGGCAAGTGATGTTACCTCTCTGAGCCCAGTTCTCTCCTATCTGAAAAGGAAAGGAGGCTCAGATTCAGTGTGAGGATAATGAGCTCAGCACCCAAGGCACGTATCTCAGTGTCTGGCCCTCCAGGCAGCTTCCGGCCCCCCACGGAGAGCTGTGTTATCTCATCTTGCCTTTGGAACAACATGACTGAGGCCCAGGGTGGTGCCCTCCTCCACCCTTCCCCTGCTCAGCCTGCGTGGACCCCCAAGGTCACCCCATCTATTTTTAAACTTTTTTTCTCCTTCCATCCCACCATTTCCATCTTCTTTATCCCTCTCCCCCTTTTTCAGAAATGACATAATTAGAGGGGTTTAATGTTCTGCTGCTGAAATCTTCATTTTCTTGTGTAATTTCCACTATTTCATCAAAGAATAATTAATTGTATTGTCTTTAATCAATTGTTTTACAAATCCAGCAGCGGGAAGAATTCTCCCACCGTCTCCACAGCTGCTCTCCCCTCCTGGGTGAGGCGCCAGCTCGTGCCAAGGAGAGAGCTGGCTGCCAGAGCTCGGTGGGTGGGGGACACAGGGGTGGGACTGCAGTTTCCCCAGCACTGGGGAAGGGGAGCAGGGGGCTGGGAATCCACCTGGCAGCCACACAGGGAGTGCCACCTGCAGAGCGGCAGGCCCTGGGAAGGGGCTGTGCGCCCTGCGAACTCAGGGCTCTGGGTGTGGGCAGGTGGGGAAGGAAGGTTGGTCCCATTCAGCAGATGCAGAAAAGAAGGCCTGGAGGAGTGGGGAGGGACTCAAGAGGGAAGGTAAGACCACTGTTAATATCTTGCGGTGGTGACCAGGAGAAGGGAAGGAGGGGACTTTCCCAAAGGAGAATGCTAAGGCTTCTCCTGATCTTCCCTGCCATGGTCCCAGCTCTTTGTCCTTTCCACTGCGCATCTGCCCCAGGCAGAGGGGTGTGTGGGAAGGTAGACCCCATGGTTCCAGAGTCTCTCTTTTGCCTTCTCTGTGGAGTTACCTGTGTGTTATGGTGTAGATCTACAGTGCCCACAAAGCCTCATGTATTTATTTGCAAGGTGGCTGGATTATGGGGGCATTACAGCTGCTTTGCTGTTAGGAGGCAGGATCTGGACAGACCAGGCAGGTCACTGGGTGTGATTTACAAGGGTTTATTTCCCTTTCCACCTCCTCTCTTGACAGTCTGTCTGCTTCCTCGTCCCCATGAGGTGAGCAGCTTTCCTCCACCAGCCCCTTCCACCATGCCTTCCTGCCTTTGAGCTGGCGAACTGTGGACTAGACACATAGCCAAAAAATAGGCCTCTCCTCCCTGAAGTTGCAGGTGTTGGATGTTTTGTCTCAGCAATGAAAAAGTAGCTCTACAGGGCCAGTCTGGCTGCAGACATCCCACCCAGCTACAACCAACCACCCAACCCTTCGTTCATGTCTCCACGACTGTTCTACCTGGAGGAGGGCAGAAGACACTGCAGAGAGCAGGAGGCATTGCAAACCCCTGCGCTGAAGCATCTGCGCTCCCCCAGGCACTGTGGATCTCAGTCTGGAAGCCTGAATCTTCCTTTTCCCGTGGCTTAATCTTCTGCTTTTCCTACCTCTTGTGCACCAGGAGCAACACACAGGAAGGTGAGGTGGGAAGCAGACACACTGGCATAGCAACACATGGAGACAGGCTAGTTATAAAACATGTGAAAACTCAGAGGATGCAGACCTTGGGGCCACAGTGCAGGGCTAAAACAAGGGTTCCGAACCCTTTAGGAAAGCAGTGACAGCCCAGATGTGAAAGTTCATCACACGGGCTGCTTGATGTGGACAAGTTACTTCATCTCTCCAGACCTGAGATCCTGGGTCTACTGGGTGAGCTCCAAGAAAAACTATATCGCATTGCCACAAACCTATGGGAAAACACAGTTATTTCATGCCACATGCAGTGTTTCTCATAGCGTTTAGTGATGTATCCATCCAAAGTGGGGTTAAAGGCCTTGACTCCAAAGGTCTTCCATTGTAAGAGGCTGTACGGACTCTGTGCCATCTGCTGAGCACTGTGCTGAGAATACAGAGAGGAGAGACACATATTCTGTTTTCAAGCTTGTCTGTCTAATAAGGGACAAAATAGGTAATCAGTCATTGCAGTGTAACAAAATACAGTGACAAAAGAGATGCATGGCAGATCAAGATAGCTGGGTCTTGAAAGGTTAGTAGGGGTTTTCCAGGCAAAGAAGGAGGAAAGATCAAGGTAGAGAGAACAGTGTGGGTAAAGGCATAGAGGTATGACATACTTGTGTCCAAAGAATTGGGGGTATCTCCATCTCAGTGAAATATTAGGGTTGAGACAAAGAAGCTAAAGATGAGGCTGGAGAGATAACTGGTGGGCAATTATAAAAGTCCTTAAACAGTAGCCCGAAGGATTTGGGCCTTATCCACTGGACAACTGGGGAGCCATGGAATGTTATGGAGCAGGGGCAACATGATCAGATCTATGTATTACAAAGTCCTTTCCTTTAGTAGTGGCCAGGGTAGGGGATGGGTTGAGGTGGGACTGGCAGGGATGGAGGCTAGGGAAGGGCTGCTGCAACAGGTGAAGGTGTGACCTGTACTGGGCAGAGCCAAGAGGGAGGAGTCCAGAGAATGTGCAGGAGAGGGGATCAAGCAGTCAGTGACTGGATGCTGGGGATAAGGAAAGGGCTGAGATACAGATGGAGGATGGTCAAGGGAGAGAGTCTGTGGTAGGGTGTGTCTTAGTCTGCTTTTGCTGCTGTAACACAACATCTCAGACAGCATAACACATGTACAATAAAAGTTTACGTGGCATCCAGTTCTGGAGGCTGGGAAATCCAAGGTCAAAGGGCTGCAACTGGTGAGGGCCTTCTTGCTGCATCCTAACATGGTGGACACCATCACACCACAAAAGAGCACATGTGCTGCAGACAGCAAGGGAGGAAGGAGGGTAAGCTAAGCTCATCCCGTGGTCAGGGGCCACATCTGAACTAACCAACCTGCTCCTGCCATAAGGACACTGACCTATTTATGAAGGCTCTTAAAGCTCCTGCCTGCAGTTGCTTTGGGGATTAAGCTTCCGGACTGAGGTGTTGTTTAGTACACAGTGCTAGATTGCTTCCCCAAGGCCCTGGGTTAGATACTCAGTACCGCCAAGAAAAACTTTCCAACGTGTGAACTTGACACATTCAAACTGCAGCATGGGAGGGGTTGAGTTTGATATTGGTGTCACTGACCTAGCTTCTCTGGCCAATGGGTCAGACTGTGGGGGAAGGCAGCAAGGGGGTGAATGAGGAATGGTGTGTTTTCTGTGTAGTCGCCCTAAACATTGTGGCTTAAAACTATGAACACCATCTCACCCACTTGATTTCTGCAGTAGGAACCTGGGAAGGACTTGTCTGGGTATCTCTGGCACTGAGTCTTTCTTGCAGCCAAGACATCGGCCAGGTTGCAAGAACCTCTCTTTGATCATTCACCCCCATGCCTCTGATGGGTGTCTGTTTTGATGGAAAGTCTGTTTCTTCTTCCTCAGGCTGTTTGTGTGTCCTCATAACATGGCAGCCTTCAAGCCAATCTCAGAAGACAATTCAAGATTGAGCAAGACAGAGCCTCCATGGCCTTTGTGATGAGCTCTCAGAAGCTACTGCTGTCATATTCCTAATAACCCATTGTTTGCAGAGACAGCCCCTGATATGGTTTATATCTAAGAGATCCTCCAAGAGCCTCATGTGCTTGGAGGCAGAGCTTTTGGAAGCTGATTGGATGATGGGGCTCAGAACTGACTTGCTGTTAAGAGGTAGGGTCCAGTCAGAAGAGGCAGATCACTAGGGGCCTGGCCTGGAAGGGTTTGCCTCCCATCCCCAGCTCCTCTCTTTGCTCTCCAGCCCTCAAGAACCATGAAGTGAGTAACTTTCTCTCTTCCAGGCCCCTCTACCATCCTGTTCTGTTGTGTAGCCTGCTGACTGAAGCACAGGCCAAAATAAACTACTGCTGTTTTAAATCTTGGGCGTTGGACGTTGCGTCTCAGTGACAAGAAAGTGACTAAGGATAGTTCTATTCTATGACTGCATACATGTGACTCCCCCAGGAGGTGACAGCACGGGGAATCCTTTGGAACTTAGTAATCACAGGAACTTCCCTCTTCAACTCTCATTTTTGATGAGCAAACCAAAACCTAGAGACGGGTAGGGACTTGACCGGGCCACACAGCAAGTTTGGGCTAGTCCAGGGCTCACAGCGGAGGCTACGCAGGCCTAGAGGACAGCGCCCTTTTTCCTTAGGAAGGCTCAGGACCAGTAAGAACTTGGGGTGAGTGCTGAGGGACTGGACAGACCTCTGAGAGTTGGGGAGCGGACCTCCCTCCCTCAGTATGCTCCAGTCTCCCTGGATATGAGCACTAAGCTGTGGCTGCCTTTGTCAGATATCAGAGGCCTCCACCGCTGTCCCCCCAGATCCTTCTTCTCACAGGACAGTTGGAGGTACATCCTGCTTGCTCATCGCTCCTCTTCATTCACTCACTGGTCCACAAAGGCTTACCAAAACTCTACTGTGTGCCTAGACTCTCTAAGGCCCACTTGGACATGCCTGTCCCTTGACTTCATTCTTGAAATGTAGCCACCTGTCGAGGCAGACCCATGTGAAGCAGATGAACACAGGGACATAGTCATACAATTATGAAATGTGCCTTGGAGGCTCTCTGAGGCGGTGGAATTTAGTTCTAGGGCTGGAAGGATCAGGCAGGTAGTGTTCGGGGTGATGGCATGGGAGGGGCAATCCAGACAGAAGGGCCAGAGTGTAGGATCGTCAGGAGGGAACCACGGCATTGGAGGTGGGGGTGGCATTGAGCATTCAGCAGGAAGCCCTGTGTGACCTAAGCTGTACTCTGAGTTAGGAGCCAATGGAAAGGGTGCAACACAAAGGGTGTTGGCAGACAAGGTGTGGCAGAGGGGGCAGAGGCAGCCAGCAGGTATGGTCTGACTGCTGCGTCACCAGTAAGACTGCCTGGTCTGGAGTGGCAAAGTGTGGGATACAGGCATGCAGGACGATTGCCACCAAGGCAGCCCTGAGCAGGACCTTTGGCTTGAAGGATAGATAGGTGGAGTCTGTAAGGGACTAAAAGAAGCTAGAGGCCTCTACTAGGACCCTGGGACAGTGAGGGAGAGGCAGCAGGCAGGGAAAGGAGATCTGCAGGAGTTTGAGGACCCAGAGAACCAGAGATCTGGCAGAGTGCTAGGAGTCAGAGCTCTCCAGAAAACACCTAGTGGATTTCCTGCTCCTTGTGGCTCAGAGTGTGGAAGAGGCCTGAGCTGCGCTGGCTCTGCTGCTGATTAGGTTGGTGGCCTTGAGGAAGCCCCTGACTCTGTCGAGCCGGTGTCCTTGACTGTCCCATATGCATTAAGAGCCTCACCTCCAAGGAAACTATCAGGATCAAAGGAACAATGGAAAGGAAAGGGCCATATTGAGGGGGATGCTCCCAACCCCCATGAGGGTTTGGGGTTTGCTGCTACTAATGAGCTTGTGTGGGGGCCGGCTTGGGAGCCTATTAGCCCTGGGCTATGGTGCCCCAGGCCAGCTGACAGCAGGCAGGGGCTGCTTCCACCAAGGGTGGTGGGGTTAAGTGAGTGCTAAGAGGATTAGTGAGTCCTTGCAAGGGCCCAGGCCCAACCTGATCTGCTCCCACTGCCCCTGCCTCCAGCCCAGGCTGTCTGGATACCCAGCTGCTTGCCTGAGGTTGGGGTGAGGGGAGGAAGCAGAGAGTAGCACAGGCTGGGGCAAAGGGGTGGAGGGAGACGGAGGGAAGGAAATGGGGAGGAGGAGTTGGGGGAACCAGGAAGATCTGTTGTATCCCCTACATTTGTACACATGCACACATACGTATGCATGCAAACACACTCGACTCTGCAAAAACCACTGTGTGCAGTATGTGCTTGCACACATATACACACATGCACATGCATCATATAAACACTCGGTACACAGAGACACATATACACATGTGGGCACACAGGTGCACACAGCCACCCCGATGATGCCCTCCTATGTTCTCCAGCCTCTCACACAGTCTGAGACTTGAGTCATCTCATGTCCTCAGGCTGAACTGCACCTTGGATGTCCCTTCAGTCTTATGACAGTCACACAGCCCTGTGACTTTTGCTGTGTTCCCTGAGGCTAGAAAGGGCCTGGATCAGGACTTGAACACATTTTGGAGGGTGCGCCTATGTGTGTGTGCGTATGAATCTGGGAGCCCCCAGAGCATCCCAACCCAGGGAGACAAAGGGAGTTGAGGCTACTAGTGACATTCCACACATGGCGTGGAATTGCCCAGACACATGGCTATCATGTACACACACACACACACGTACACACACCTGCTTTTCCCACCCCTACCCTCTGTTTCTCTCAGGTCCATGGACCGGGTTGAGGGCTTCTGGCTAAGGGATAGGTGGCCCAGGAAGAGAATGCAGACCAGCTCAATTTTATGCCTAGATCCAGGGGCAGGAGACGACAGGATCTACGAGGGCCGCTTCTGAGTGCTCACTGTCATGCTGGCTATTTTCTTCTCACTAGACTTGTAAGTGAAAGGCCGGGAGAGGGAGGTATAGGGCTGGCCTGGACCTCAGGCATCTGTCTCCACCCCTCTGTGGTCTGATGTGGAAGGCTCACAAGTTGAAGTGGCCCTGGCAAGGCTGCCAGGAGTAGCTCCCACCCCACATACTATCTCCAATGTCCCTACTGAGGCTCAGGGTGAAGAGAAGGTGGACACTAAGTCAGAGTGGGCCAGGGTCAGGGGCATGGATCCCTGTGTGTAGCCGCAGGTCCTTGAGCCCCCAGAGGATCCAGAGACACTGATCCTTACCTGGGGCAGTTCTTAAATCTCTCCCAAGGGGCAGCTCCGGGTAGGTGAGAGAGGCTGTGCTCTGGGTGGCACTCCGCAGCTTCCTGGAGCTGCCCCTGCCACACACCAGGGGCCTGGCCAGCGCTTCAGCCAGAGATTTACAGCCCTCAGAGAGCACCCAGCCTGAAGATGGCACAGACAGTAAATCAAGCTCCAGCTTGGCCTTGGGCTAGCCCTGCTGCCTCCAAGGCCTCTCACAGTCCTGCCAAGCGAGACCAGGAGCTGGTGGGCATCAGGGTGGAGGCCTAACCAGCCCTCAGCCATCACAATCCCACCCTGTGGTGACTCCGGGGCCTGCCAGGCCTTGGGGCTAGAGATTAAGAGGAGAGGATGTTGGATTTGCCTGCTGGGTCCAAGTGCAGCTCCTCCACCTTCGGATGCTGGGGACTAGTGGCATTTCTTCATCTGTAAGTGAGGACAGTGGTCCTACCTACAGTGTGGCCCTCACAAGGGTTCAACAGGTTTGCTGAGGTGCTTAAAATGGCCTAGGAGGGAAGCTGCTCTTCCCAGAGGCCCCAAGGCAACACCTGGAAATTGGAGCGTGGATGGGCTTCCCTGTCCTAGTGTCTGTCTAGGTGCTAGGGGAGGGATCAGGGCAGCCCCTCTCCAGAAACTGCTGTGGTTTGGTGGTCTCAAATGGGGGAGGCGCACACCAGGGCTGCTGGGCGACTAGGGAGGGCCCTGGAGGTATTGCCACTTCAGCCTGTTTGGGCAGAGAGGCAAGGGCAGAGACTGAAACCAGCCTCCACTGCCCACCCCACACCCGCACGGCCCTCTGTCTTCTGGACAAGACTAAGGAAATAGATGCTGTCCTTGTTCAAGATGAGTTTGCTGAGTCTCAGCCGGGAAAGCGACTTGCTCAAGGGCACACAGCCTGTAAAGGGCAGGCTGAAATCAGAATGGGCCTCTGTCCCCAGGCCTGGAAGCTCAGTGTTTCTCAGGAGTGCACCAGCACCCACAGCCTGGGTCAAGTCAGAAGGCCTGACAGACTGCTGCTGGGTACTTCCCAAGGTGCTGTCCTTCTGCCTCTGCCGCCTCTTCCCAGCATAGGGCCACAGGATGCTAGGCAGAGCCTTGCTGGGGCTGAGAAGGGGCTGCTGGGGGCCCCAGGGCTCAGGAGAGCCCCAAGCCCCACCCTGAGGAGGCTCAGGAGGCAGGCTGGGGCCCTGGGGCAGCATCGCCTAGCAACTTGACCCTGGAGACCCTGCCTGTCTGCCTCAGGTGCCCTAGGGGGCTGGCTCAACAGCCATGCCTGTGAGCAGGTGTCTAGCCACAACCGTGCTGAGCTCCCAGAGGACAGTGGGGTCCCTTCTCTTCCCGGCCGAAGCTGCTGGAGTGGCCTGGGAACAGGGGCCTCTCTGTTAAGTCCTGGCTTCTTGCTTTCTGAGTCAGTCTCCACCTCTCTTCCAGGCTATTTCTGCCCTTCTGGATCTGTTTCCCTCCTGTCTCTCAACCCCTGCCTCTGCCTGCAGGGGCTCTTTCCCCTCTCAGGTCTCCTCCAGAGTTCTGTCTGTCTGTCTTCCTATCCCATCAATTTGTCTTACGTTTCTTCCAAATCTCTCCTACCTCTCTTCCTCCCGTGTGTGTCCCTCCATTGCCCCGTTGCTTTGTCTCCCTGTCTCTGCACACTGACATTCTTCTCTCCAACCCTGTCCTGGAGGTCTCCGCCATCAGGCTTGCTGCTTTCCCTGCCTCTCCCACCAAGGAGCAGTGGGGGCGGCATAGTTTTTTATCCCTCGCCTGAGTAAGGGCAGCACCACAGAGGTCAAGTTGGAAGTGCAGGGAAGCCAGTCTGAGCACAGAGACTGAAATTCACCCCATGACCTAGAACCAGCCTCTCCTTTTGGGCCTCAGTTTTCTCATCTGTTTAATAGGTCTAATGGCCTTGGTGGGAAGGTCTAGGTGCCCTCTGGCTACTGTTGGTTTTGGACTATGATAGAAATGGACAGAAGGTCAGGTCAAAGTGGTGTCCTGTCTTACTGCTGGAGAAAGGGTGCCTGGATAGCCAACCTCTGCCTCATTCTTGGGCTGCTGGCCGCCTCGGCTGGCGTCGACCTGTGGCAGGTGTGTTCCGAGCAGGTGGCATCAGGGAGGCCCTGTACACCTAGCTGGCTTCAGCTGCATCCTTGCGCCCTCTGCTGGCTCATGGTAGACACTGCTGCCCCACTCGGGTCGAGGTCCTTGACCCCAGGGTTTTGCAGAGGGACAGTGAGCATCAGGGAATGCCAGCAGGAGCTAAACAATTGCACACTTGGCCTGCACCATGCACTCTTCCAGCTGTGTGTATACACTTTCCCTTGTCCTCACCTGGCCCTACTGTGGTCTCTATCTCAGCCAGAGACTGCTCCGCAGTCTGCGCTCCAACTCACTTCTGCCTCTGAGCGTCGCCAGAGGCCCAGCACCTGTGACACCTCACACTCTGGGGCTGGGTGTTTGTCTGATGAATACTTATTTATACCTGTGGGAGACAGCAGAGCTAAAAGAGCCCGAAGACTCTGTCAAGCCTGACTGTGTCATTTTAAGGCTGGGGAAACTGAGGCTCAGAAGAGGAGAGTGATTGTCCCAAGGTCATGCATTTGAGTAGGTGGGTGGATGGCAGAGTTGATCTTCTGGATCCTTGCTCAGCTCCGGGTGGTGCCTCTGGGTCACTGTCCAGGAGCCCAAGGCAGGGTGGAGTCAGGGACAAGAAGCAGAGCCCTGCACACAGCCTTCTGGGTGAGGTAGCCATGGCATGGTTTTCTGGGAGGCCACAGCAAGCTCAGGGGACATGTGTGGGGAATAGGGTGCTACTGCAGGGCACGGCAGGAAAGGAGGTGTGAGCTCAGATGTGAGTGTGGACAGGACAGGTGAGTGTGGGGAGCAATCGTGAGTGCCAGCTGTCTTGGCAGTCTGGTGGAGGGGTCCCTGGAAGGGGGTGGTAGATATCAGAGGGATCTCAGATTGCCAGGCCAAGGAGGGTTAGGGCTAGGGTTAGGGTTTAGGTTCCAGCCTTCTTGCCCCTCCACCAGGCTTCCCAGTACCTGCTCTGTGCCAGGCAGAACCAGAGAACAGGAAGGGCACAGCTGCTACCTGCATGGAGCCCAAGGTCCAGGGGCCTGATGAGCATCAACTATCACTCCAGAAACAGGCCTCTCGCATCCACCCCCGGGTGGCAGAGGTCAGAGCAGCCACGCTCCCTGGGAACACTCTGGGTGAGAGGAACTGTTCTCGTGCCTGTCTAGGGTGGGAAACCCATGGGGACTGCGCAAGAGCTGTTCAATTCCAATTAGTCTGCTTCACAATCTGCAAGTTCTATGTTCACCAAGAAAACGGGAGTGAGAGCTGGGTGGAGGACACTTGTAATCCTAGTATCTGGGGGGCTGAGGCCAGAGGATTGCAAGTGCAATCTTCGCCTGGTCAATTGAATAATTTAATGCAACCCAATCTCAGAATAAAAAGGGATGGGGATGCAGCACAATACGAAGGTCCTGAATTCAATCTTCAGTCCTAAAAAAATAAAAAAGGGAGAAAGAGCCAGGTGCCTGTGCAGAAGATTGGAATGGGTAGAAGCCATAGCCACTCCACAGTGGAGGACTCAGAAGCCAGCAGAGAATTTAGTGCAGGATTTGCCGATGGGGGTGAATGCTGTAGGAATGGTGTTTGAGGAGACCCAGGAGATCGTGCCATAAAGACTTGAGGAGGATCAGAGACCCCTGGGCATCTATTTCTGGACAGCAGGAGCAGCAGGAAGCCCTTCTATGTCATGCATCCTCACACTTCCTTGCTACCTCTGCAGATGCCCAGGTGCCCAGGCCTCTTGCTCCGCAGGGGTTCAGGGTACCCCCACATCTTCACGCATTTCCCTGGGGCCATCCTGACATCCTTGCTGCAGGCCAGTATTAGGAAACCACAGCCTGAGCTTCTTGCCAGCCTCTGGCCTCTGTGAATCCAGATCCTGAGAGTCTCTGGGTTGGAAAGTCTTTCCAGTTTGCCACCCACTGCCTCCCCTGGCAGGGAGAAACTGATGTGCCCAAGGCGGCCCAGACAGCTTGCTGTCAAAGTGTAACCAGACTCGGATCTCTGCTGCCAGGCCAGGTTCCCAGCCCCTTTGTCATGCCCAAGGAATTCCCAGCTGCTGTGCTTTGGGAGGGGAGGGTGGGGCTTTCAGTGGTTCAGGGAGGCCTGGCAGCTGCGGGTGACCCCACCCTACAGGTGCCTAGGTCTCCCGGGTTGGTGGGAGGCCATCTAGGGCTGTTGGCTGTTCAGGGCTCCTGCTCACCTCCTGCGCCTGTGACCCCAAACAGAGACTCTGGCGGGCACAGCTGGCCACCAGGGGAGAGACGTAGAATGCTGGCTCTGGCTCGAATGGCAGGAGGCTCTGCTGAGTGCTGTCACGTGGGAGCGCTGCCCAAACCCTGCCTGCAGCGCCTCATTAGGATGCCAGTGGCCACGCCGGCTGAGAGGCAAGGTCACTGCGAACACAGGGAAGATGAGGGTGCTCACTGCCAGCCCTCATTGCTCCCGCTGACCCTACGGGGCCCTGTCTCTCTACCCGAGGCAGCTGGCTGTCTCTACTCTCACCTCTGCCTACAGCAACCGTCTCTTCCCTTCCCTCTCCTCCTTCCCTTCTCTTCCTTTCCTCTTCCTTTCCTTGCTTTTAGAGCTCTGGCCTGACGCGCTTGCCTCGCAGATCTGGTCAGAGCCCCAGTTCCTGCTCCTGCTGTTCCCTAGCTCTGTGACCTTCCACAAGTCGCTAAACCTCCGAGTTGCAATTTCTGTATTGCAGAATGGGGCTGATAGAGCCTCTCTCGTGAATACATTATGAAGATCCAAACTATCTGGACGTGACTGAGACCTTGCTCCCGTCCCAGCACAGCGCCTGTGTTTGACGTGAGTTATCTTCCTTAGCTATCAGGAGCGACTACCATCCTCATCATCCCCATTTTATAAACAGGTAAACTGAGGCTGGAAGCAAGGCTTGCTGCTCGTAGTACAGCTCTCTGTACAGAACTGGGCTTGTTGGTTTCAAGAGTTTTATTCTCTGCCAGGTGGCAGGGCAGTGAGGGAGCAGGGAAAACCATGGGCAGGGGTGTGGCCTCACCAAGCAGGGAAGCGGACAAGGCCAGTCCTGGGTCACACGCATGTGTGGGGGTTAAGAACCTGACAGTGGGGAAAGTGGTAAGCATCCCTGAAGGTGGGGGCTAGTCAATGCCGCAATGCCAGAGACACAATCCGGGCTCCACCTTCTCCTCTGTCCAAGCAAAGAGTACTTGAGCTGCCTCCAAGGAGGTGTAGTGTGACAGTTACACCCAGCCAATGCTGGCAGATTTCCTTTCTCCTTCTGCAACTACAAATCTCAGGCTCTCTGCCCAAGGGATGACACTCTTTGGTCCCTATTTAAGAACCCGAGTCTACCTGTGAATAACATATGTCTCCAGCTGAAGAGACCACAGCCCAGAGTGGGGTCTGGGCCCTGTCCCTTTTCCCTCAGCAGGAGCGCCCCCTCCTTAAGGCCCGGGAAGGTGAGGCCGGCTCTCTCCTCTGCTGACACCTTCCTAGCATTCTGAAGGCCTTGCTGGCTGAGGTTGGGTGGATCTCAATCACTAGCTACTCATCCACCCAAAATGACCCTCTGGGGATCTTCCAAACTCTTGGATCTTTAGATCTTGGAGTTTCATTTTGGATCTTGAAAATTAACACTTTTATGTGAGGCAGGGAGGATTATAAATCAGTGCTGCTCTGACTGGTAAAGTGTAGAAGGGCCAGCACACTGACTGGCCATACTGCAGCACCCCCTGAACCTGGATGCCCCCTCCGTCCTGTCCTAGAGATGCGGCTCAGGAAAGGTGAGTGTGACAAGTGGAAGCTGGCCACTTCTGCCCCGGAGCTCTTCACACTGCCCTCTGTGCTAAGCACTTTCTGAGCAGCAGTAGGACTCTCAAGGTCTGGCCCCTGTGCGTCGGTTGACCCCAGCCAGCCTGGCCAGGAATAAATTCTGGGCCGATCCAGGGACCCTACTTTGATGGTGGCAAGTTTGAGGTTCAGGTGGGATGTGCAGGAGGGGGGACCTGCTGTAAGGCTTAGCTCTCTGAGCAAGTCAGTCAACCTCTCTGCGTGTCAGTATTCCATCTGTAAAATGGGAATGATAGCAGTGCCACCTCTTGGGGTACTGTCGGGGGCCGTGACTTGGTTGGAGTGAGACTAGGACAGGGATCACCGGGTTTAGCAAGGGTGTCACGACGGCTCCGCAGGCTGGGGAAGCAAAGGCCAATGAGGAAGTGCGATGGGTCTCGAGAATGACACCTGGAGAGCCTCTGGGAAGGAGGAGGATGGGCCTGGTTAGAGGTGAGCAGAGGGTGGGGAAGGGAATTTCAACATTATCCTAAGGAGTGGTGTGTTTATTGATGAGGGGTTTGGGGGAGAGGGGAGGGAAGGTGGGGGGCATCTACATGGGGCCTTCTGGGCGTGGCTGGGTAGTGTGCAGGAGGAGGAGGGAGCATGGTTGGGGGATAAGAGACCCCAGAACCATGATGCAGGGGAGCTGTGCAGTCGAGGGGTAGGGAAGGGCTGGGTGAAGTCTGGGCTGGGCCTCCAGGCTGGGGTGTAGGCAGGGGCAAAGCGGGTGAGGGAGGGGAAATGGGGGGTGGCTGAATGGTAGGGAAGGGAGGGGGGCACACTGAGGACCAGGGGTTCTTGCCTCACTTAGGAAGGCAGGTCCCGGTTCACAGACTGCCGGGCTGTCCTAGTCTGGACATCAGGAATCAGCACCTAGCACAGTGATGGGGTTGGGGACTGGTCAGGGTATCCACAGAGCCCTCGATGGCCATTCCTGCCCTGAGCAGTCCTCTGTGCCTTGACCGTCTCCCCTCAGCGGGGAGGTGCCCATGCTGGACCTGAGCTAAGTCACCTGAGTCACCACTGCTTCTCCAGCCAAGCAGGTGGGAGCCGCTGCAGGGGGCAGTGGAAGGCGGTGGCCGGGGTGCTCTGTGGAGAGCAGGTTCCCAGGGAGA